>MOOZ01000475.1:915757-931487 GCA_002930495.1 Cecropterus lyciades | reverse complement strand
AAATATACATTTTATATTATACCTCCTGTCTAAGATTCTTCCTATCTTATCTGTTACACCTTTCAAATACGGAAAATAGGCGCAATGTCGTTCAACTCTACTGGAAGTGACATGATTTCCTTCCTTTTTTCTAATCGTGGCCATTACGACGTAGGACCTCACTTATGTGTTTCAATTCTTGTGACAGATATTCATCATCACATAATGCGTGCGCGCGATCCGTGAGTGACCTAGCAACCGGTGCTAGGTGTCGAGGATGATGGTGTAAAGTGCCGTGTAGGTAGGTGTGAGTTGGTTTCCGATGAACTGCATGACTAAATGTAACGTTTGGGCGAGTCTTTAATGCGACATCCAAGAATGCCAGCCTCCCATTATCTTCCATTTCATTTCAGCCATTCCATTTCACGTCAGTTTTTATTGGTATTCCGCACCCTAAAAGTTAAAACGGTAGCCACTTACGTTCTAAGACTTATTTATCAGATTGAAGTAGTGGATGGATGGATGGTATACCTACTCGTTTGAATAGGTATACCATCCATCCATCAGCCTTTCGAGGTCCACTGCTGGACGTAGGCCTCCCCTAAACGGTGCCACTCCAACCGGTCCTGTGCCTTCTAAAGCGAACGGTTTTCCGCTATCTTCTTCAGGTCATCGGTCCACCTGTTCGAGGGGCGACCTGTACTTCTTTTGCCTAAACGTGGTCGCCTCTCAAAGACCTTTTTTCGCTATCGGCTATCGGTCCTTCGAGCGATGTGACCGGCCCATTACCACTTCAGCTTGCTAATTTTGAGAGCTATGTTCGAGCGTGAGCGAAATTCCAAGCATAGCTCTCTAGCACTACTGGTACGGGTGTGACATGGACGTTAGACATGAATTTCGTCATCTCCGTGTTAATCTTAAGAGCCACCCGTTGTGAGGCACTATTGTGGTCATCTAGCATAGTGCTGAGGTCCGTCAGCGATTCTGCCAAGATCACTACATATGTCATCGGCAAACCAAAGATGTGTGACGTATTCGTCATTGATGTTAATGCCCTTTTTTGTGACTTGGGGGAACCTTCCAAGTTACACCGAAGCATTGAGAGAAACTCCAGGTTATGTGGGATTTTTACCTACAAAAACCCCTTTCGGTGACCTTTCTCAGCGCTTGCAGAGGACTCCAGGATATCCAATGGCACCCACCGGTGCCCCCTAGCGCGGCACTCCTCTCGGGCTCATCTCCTGGGGGACGTGTAACTGTCCTGCACCTGCACCTTCCAATATCTGCGACGACATGTAGCCACACATGCCACCGTCCTTCTCGATGTTGTTAGCTAGGCTGTTCGAGCTCCCAGTCTAGCCGCCCGCAACTCCAGAAGCCCCTTCTAGTCGCCTCTTACGACAGGCAGGAGATACCGTAGCTGTATTCTACTCCACGGCTACCACGGCTCCACGGTTACTCCAGCACCGCCCAGTTCTCGATAAAATCGAAGACTTTCTCATAGTCCTCATAAGCAACACATAATAGCAGATTATAACGCGTAGGTATACAGTCCACCTTAAGGAAGGAGGTTACTGATGTGAATGTGTAAGAAACTTCATATAGAAAACTTCATATAAAACTATCTAAATTCGATCACAAATGCGTTGCTACTCCCGAGGACTAAGATAGTTGCCTGCTCTGTAAGTGAGCCAGCAACGACATCTTTTCACTCAAACACTTTCTTGTGTTGTTCTTGTGCTTCACACTAGAAATAGGTGTGGCGGTGTTACCTATCCGGTCAAACTACACTTCTACCACCTTGTAAACGACTTAGCTGGCTTTTCAACAGCAGAATCAAAGATAGAGCCCTGCGACAGGGCTCTATTTTTCGAGCCGTAATGGATAGACCCATGATTTTATTACAAAAAGTTACAAGATGTATGTTTTTATGGACGCGTAAACTTTCATCCCTTATTTTATCTACTTAAAGATCAATTTATAAGAGCAAAGTTCAATTTTCATTCTATAGGTATATGCGATTTAAACCGATGAACCATCGAACAAAATGTCAACCCTTATTTCGCTCCCAAGGTAGACGTTTACTTTAAGACTAACTCGGAATACAAAATGGACTTTCTAACAAATCTAATATATAAAAAATACTCAGTCCTACTACTAGTACTTCCAAGTAACAAATGAGCATACCGTACACCCGATGTTAAGTGGCTATTGCCACCCATGGTCATTTGTAATCATTCTTAAATAGCGTTCGGGTCCTATTTGAGGTCGTTTGCAGATGTTTTGCTATCGCTAAGGACTAAGTTAAAACTCTTCGTATGGAACCCTTACCTACATTACTTTTACAAAACCCTTCAAACCACAGTAATCATATCAATAGATAGAAATATACATAAATTTAAGGTGAAAGTAATTGACGTGTCAAATTCATTCCACGTCGCGGATCAAACAAGATACGACAAATGACTTAAATGTTTGTGTGCGTTAACGTGTGTAGGTACCATCTGGATTTATGTATTGTAGTAGGTATATGATTAAGTCGTTTACTTGTGTGCACGTAGAACCACATGTACTTAGCTCAAATAGCGGCAAAGGTAATTAAGGCTGATTGTTTTTAAATTTCAGGCTGTAAGGTTTCCCTGAAAATCTTTAAGTAGGTAGGTGCGTTATATTGTAACTTAAAATCTGCAGACACGAAAATTTAATGTCTTTTCGCCTGAGTACGGAATGTTTCAAAGGCAAATATAAATTTACTTTGTTACAAAAACCACTTGCTGCTGAAAATTTGCAACCCGACTATATGCAATAACTACCATTCAATGACTTTTTCAATGCAGATGCATGGTAATAACAAGTCACCAATTTATACGTCTATATCTTTTTGATACGCACACACACACACACACTCGGATCTCATGTGTCAGAAGAAACCTCAGCGGCTGGCGATTCTCCTATCCCGCCTAACACCTCAGGGATTATGGGAGCGGCTGAAAAACAACGCTACTCGGAATCACTGATTCGAGTAGTCAGCAAGGCTAAGTCGATTCTTTAGCCATGTCTATGTTGTAAATATAAATGTATCTAGGTACTATCTGTGGTATTTAAACTGTTCTGACAATAACGTTTTATTATTATTATTGAGTAGGTAAGTAATTAATTCCAAACTGTAATCAACTTGTAGTTCTATGTGCAGTTATCGACTTCAACGTAAGACATATAAAAATTAAAACTACCACAAAATGCAAATGTAGAAACCATTTTATATTACAATTAGTAGGCCACACAATTTAACAAAACATTTCTAAGTCCACGTAAGTATGTGTTTTCATGCATGAACACACGAAACATTTTTTGTGCCCTACGTAGACGCACGCTGCGACACGCCTAAACATGACACGGACGCCGGCCGCCGGCCCGACTCACGCACGCACGTATAGAATACCCATAGTATAATATATAATATAGTATATTTTAGTTGTGTGCATTATATGTGCCTTCCCATTGGAAGAGAGATTCATAGACTTCTATGGGAAAATACACGAAATTGGTAGCAGCGTCTTCTTAGCGTAGCGCTTTGACTATTGGAAAATGCTCTCATTAGTGGTTGCCTATGTTTAGTAGTGGGCTTTAAAAGACTTATGGATGGATGGAAACAAATATATAAGTACAATTTAAGTATCATGTAGTCCATCTGATGGCAAGCGGTTACTCAATTAATCTATACGTATAAATAAATATGAAGTGTCTGTTTGTAATAACAAAATATCAGCTTATTACCAAATGTATATGGAAGTATATACGATATGGATAACAAAACATTAATTACTAAAATTTTTGCCTGTCTGTATGTCTGTTTGTTCTAAATAATCTCTGAAACCGCAGTACCGATTTTGCCGGGACTTTCACTGTTGGATAGCTGATGTCAAAAGGCGTAACTTAGGCGAGTTTTATTTTAGAAAATGTAATTAGGGTTCCTCTCAAAAAATAAAAAGCTAAGAAACCGCGCCGCGCTCTACGCGCACGCAGCCACCGTCACTGCCGCTTATGTCCGTTGCTATCTGACCTCTCTGCAACAATACTATAATGTTAAAATTGTATAAGGTCCAAAATTTCGGCTATATGTAAGTATGTCATGTTACATTTTTTAAACGCTCAACCAGTCAATTAATAAATTAATTAACTTCACATAAAAGTTTACTATAGCTAAACTCAAATATACATGAGCTGCCACTCCTGAAGATTAAGGTGGCCGCCTCGTATCTAAGTCTGAAGTAATATTCGAATATCGTCTGTAATTCAAGTGTCGCAACTTAGAATAAGATCGTCATAAAATAAAGTATGTCGTCATAAAATATAATCATATATTTTCCAGTGTAGTGAATAATATTTTCTTTAAAAAAAGGTACCCTTCCGCACGCACATCACATATGTGTTAATAATGAGCACATAAATTTACAATGTTACATTATTTTTAAATACAAAAAATAGGGAAAGGATAATGACTTATAAATTTTACGAGCAACATGTGTTAACAAAATCCGGGTGCAATTTCCAGAAAAACATATAAGTAGGTAAGTAGACAAGGGCGTCGCTAGCCGATGAGCCAGGGGGACAGCTGATATATGGAGCTGTGGTTTTTACTACTGTCCCCCTGCCTTCCCCCCTCCCTTGGCGATGCTCATGTAAACAGACCTTCAATTATAAGAAATTTTGAAGATAAGCAGTAACAAGATATATTTTGTGAAATAATGAAAATCTGTATACCCTTTTTTTAATCCATTAAGTTATTTTTGACTTTGATCAAGTATGATATTACTTAGATGTTACCTGGAATACATTACACATTATTTCTTCATTATTAGTAATGTGTAGTGTAATATATTGCTGGCTAAGAAGCTAAAAACATTTTTCACTTTTGTTTGTCAACCAATCCACTTAATGTTTAGTCCAAAATATTGATTATCCAAAGCGAAAATAGGTAAAATTGCTCCAATGTAGCGTAAGTCCTACTAATTACTTATAAATAATTGTAATGAAGGTAAAATAATTTAGGACTGACGTATTATTTCAACATTTTATACACATTTTTATGTGCCTATCAATAATAATTAATTTGTACCTGGAACAGAAAATTTTACCCGTATTCGTTTAAATTAAATATCTAACCAGTTATTTCTGTCTTACCTGTAATAGGAGTATAGGGCTACTGTGGACTACTATTCGAATACCAATCGAATCAGATGTGGTTTACCACACGCTTATACGAGGCTCCAACTTAATTCTCAAAATAGCAACTCATCTTTGTCTAGAATTGATATTGACGTTTATGGCTGGAAGTAATCACTTGTCATCAAGTAACAGAATAACAAAGAACTGAGAACGGAGAAGCCAACAAAGCTATATGAAAAGTAAAGTTTGTGAGGACATTGTTTTTTATACTTTGCATACGAATTGAAATAAAAGCGAAAAAGCTCATATGTTCATATAAAAAGGTTAATATGCGAAGTCACGACCTCAAACGTAAGTAGCTTAGCTTTACGTATGTGAAATCCCGACGATAGATGTAAAATGCAAAATAACATTTTATTATTACGAAACAAGTATTTTTTGTTCTAAAACAATTTTATTTTATGCTATTGGACTTAGCGAAAACTCGTATGGTAGAGAACATTTGTCATATTGTTATTATTATGACATTCGTGAAATATCTTATCTAGATATAATATGCTACGATCATTTTTAGGGATCTACACTGCAACTTGTTGTTGCAGCCTGACGCCGGCTGTTCATTCGTCTGTATGTCCTATCTTAATATGGTTATCAATGGGTATATTAAGGTTAAGTTAGTAATTAAAGTAATGAAATATATAAACAAATAAAAAGCATTTAAAAAGTTTTATGAAACATATTGTGTCTTTGTAACGTTTCAGATACGAAACCCATTGTGCGATATTTGACTCACACTTGGCCAGATTTCATAAATCTACATGTACATACACAAATATATTTATTCCTTCTTGCTTTCATTTATCTGTATACCTAACGAAACCACTGTATTCCTAAATCTTATTATGTGTGCATTGATGTTGAAATATATGGATAAACAACGTTTAAACACAATAAAATGAAGCTAAAACTATTATTATATTGTTACAACATAAATTATATTTTTTGAATATAGTATGGTATGTTTTGTTTATTAGACTGAAGTTGCAAACAAGTATGATCAGTAGTAACTGTGGCCCAAAGACATCTGTAAGCAACTTCATATAGAACGGTAGTTCTATCTAAAGTTGATCAAAGATACGTTGCCACCCCGAGGACTAAGATGGTCGCCTAGTATTTAAGTCAGCGGGAATACACACCCTTTGACGAAAATTAAAGAACTGCTTCACGCTAGAAATAGGTTTACATGTTTATAACCAATTAACTGTTTAATTATACGAAATACATGTTTTTACTTGTCAACAAGGAATTTATAAAGCCACGTAGCAGTATATTTGCTACGAAGAGTCTCGTGTCGTAGAAAAATATACGCATGTACATACATATATTGTATATACAATACTCGCAACATATTTTTTAATCGTTACTTGATAAACTTTTTTTTATTATAAGCTAGCTCAATTATTATAAACAAGAAAACAAGATACTCGTTATTGTAAAGACATATCTATAAAACTATGTAGGTAGCTACTCGTAATTGGTTTCTTGGGTCGCCTTCGTGATCAAGACGTTTACGAAGGAATAACATTTAGTTTCCACTTCACTGTACTACAGTCAAAAGATAATAAGTCAAGCAGGTTGGAAATGGAACATTGACTTTGATTTTCAATTTTACAAAATATCTCTAGCGCTATATAATTTTACGCTATTATAGCAATTCCAATTATCTTTTCGTTTAAGTGTAGAACAATTTTACTTGAGAGAGACTTAGTAATAACGGAACATTAAAGTATTTACAAAGTGAAATACTCGTATATATAAAAGTATGAACTGGCACAAACTTAAATCAAATGTATTATGTACAGCCTCGTAGTTTTCATAAAGTTCACGTTAAGAAACTCAGATATCTTGGCAAGTATTATTGTTTGATTCGCCACCGAGTCCCCCATTTCGCACAAAGAAAAACGCTGAACTAATGTGAAGAGTTTTAACGATGTTATCCATCGCGTCAACGGCAGGCTGAACGGCATCCTTCGTCGTTAGTTCCACGGATCCACTTCATTATTATAATTTGATCATAAGGAATAATGATGTCCCTAGTATCTATTTACTTTTATATCAGAGGTCCTTAACAACACATCTCATTCTTTCTTAATTATGGATGAAACTATAAGCACATAGGTTCTTTCAATATTAACGTATATTTGAATGAGAACGTTCATATCAGAGTAAAACAAAATATTTATTCTACGTTTATCCCCACGTTGCTAAACATTTTGAAAGTGTTGATATGATAAAAATGAGTTATGCTAACCTTTGCTACCTACTAAATATGAAACCTTTTTGTTTGGCACATCTGAAAGGAGGTAGGAATTTCCTAATGAGAAACGAATACTTAGCTTCGTTTATTTTTCTGCATTGTAAGCTTCGTTGTTCCCGCGTTGTAAAGATTGCATGAACTGAGTAGTAATCCATTGTACGATACCGTGTTACATTGTATTTTACCTATTGTATACGTAATTGCAAGGTTACAAAGAATGTTTATTTTAAAGGGAGAGAATTACCTTTGTACCAGTAATTTATACTTGCTTAAGAAATCAAGAATGGTTTCGTGCCGATAAGGTTTTGTAATGGTAAAGTACCTAAATGATTTCAATATATTAAACAAAATAACAATTGAATGATCGATGAGTTGGATCTGAAGAGATGTCCAGCAATTATAAAGAGAGGTGCGCGGGCGGGCAGGCGCTAGGGCGGCGCGCTGGGCGGGCGATGGTGGCGGTGGCAGGCGAGGCGGCCGGCGCGCGGCGGGTGCGTCACGCTCGCGCGGCAGCGGCCTCGCGTCACTCGGCAGTCGGCGCCCGCAGCCCGCGCGCCTCGTGATCGCAGTGCGCCGTCGCCCGCCGCCGCCCGCCGCGGCCGACCCCCACCGGCGGCTATTATGCCGGCGCTCTGGGGCCGCTCTCCACGCGCCGCGTGCTCGCTGCCGCGCCGCGACGCTCCGATACCGACGACGTCTACGCGCTCGGCTCGTACCCCGAATCGCACCCGATTACGCGTTTCACGTCTGTAGACCGGAATGTAAATATTTATGGATGTCAGTTTACAGTTGTTTAGATTGGCTGTGAAATTCAAGGTATGTAAATAATGTCTGGTGTTTCGATTTTTCACGACAATATTTATGTCAGTTTATTCAGTTTCGATCACGCTGGACAGTTCGAATGAAACGAATCGCTAAATGTAGCACGCCTTTGTATGTTGCACCGAGCTTTGTATTTTTTATGGAATCGAAAGTAATTGCTATCAATAACTACACTTAATGACGTAGAGAGTGCCCTTCTATATTTGGATCGATAGTTTACCATTAAACAGCGGCTGTGTTGAGTTCCACACATTTTTCGCATTAAATTACATGATTAAAATACTACAGCCGCCAGCGCTTTGTGCGCCGTCGCGAATTTGTCAATTTACATTCTTATTAGCAACAATCAACGAACTTGTTTTGTGATTGAAACATAAATGAAAACAATCTCAGAAATGTAAGGAAAGGTGCAAAGGGTATCGTAGGTTTCGACTGTAGAAATAAAAAGGATGTTTCATTTACCGGAAAACGTAAAAGTAATTTGACAGGTAGTAGGATTTTAGTGGCTAATTTTTGAAATTATTTAAACACAACAACATCGACATGATTTGTAGCTCGTGTACTACACATTGTTTTACTACACATTCATCAAAAGGCAATAAAAGTCTATCTATCACGAATGAAATCATTCACTCTTGAACATTTTAATCGTGAAGTTGGTTGTTGATTTTGGATTAAACATTGTTCGGTGTCCCCTGTTATTTTAATTGATTAATTCCTAACTAATAAGTTAAGATATTGATTGGCATAAAATGTTTAGGTGAGAATGAAATCAACAAGGCGTGTTCGGGTACATGAAGATGCTATTCGTCATAGGTAATATATACTACAGTAATTTTTATTATTTCTATTATGCGAACAAGTAGTAATTACGTAGAACTTTGATTTTATTGTTTTGTAAAAAACTAATATAATCTTTCTTAACAACATGATTCTTTGCTATTGTAGTTAGATTAAACCGATAAATGCAACTAGAACCAAACTCTACAATTCTCTTGGATAAATAGGCAGGTAAATCTTATAACAACGTCTACTCCCATGTAAACTACTTCAAAGTTAATCCAAATTAGTTTTGTACACATCCAAACCTACAGATATGCTATTCCTATCACGTTAAGCATCTACCTGGCATTCCTTTTAGCAATAGCTGTATCGTAGATGCCCGCGGAACACTTTGCCATCTATTAAGTGTTTTACATTAAGGTTTCTATTCTTCCACACATTCAACAGGATTTAAAGGTGTAATAACAACAACACACATTTATAACATTATCATTGTAGAAAAATTCCGCCAACGTGTGATTTTTATGTGTGGGCCTTAATGTAGCTCATTTAAAACACATATCCATTACAATATTTTCTAATTTTTGTTTGCTAATATCAGGTATCTACTTTTGATCAACTGTACCTATATCAGGCACAAAATCGTGATAAATTTATTTTTATTGTTCATACTCACAAACGATTCGTGAGCGATAAAAGCTTTCTTAGAATCAGCAATCGATATTAGATACCTACCTACTACTGCCTACCTACTAATAAATTCGCGCTACAGCGTTGGAATGAGCATCTGACTTCTGCATTAGAAAAAAATAAGTAAATGTTTGTCTAAGCTAGATATTATAATACATTTTAACAGAGAATCATGACAGATTAACAGAAATTTGTTCCCGGTGTGAAAAATAGCTAACTATGCTGTATGTACAATAATAAAGTTTTTACTATTCCACTGTTCAAAACGTCATCCTTCGGAATAAGAAGAGCTTATTCCATAGTCCACCACAATAGATTTTATAGAAAACGTTGAGACAAGTGTGTTTCCTCACGATCTTTTCTCACTTTCAAATAAAAATTCTAATGATTAAATTGAGAATACCTGTAGATGTATGAAAAGTCCAGTAAATTTACTTTCGCTGCTAGTCATAGGAAACTTGATAAATCATATCATATTTAAACAAAAAAATATAACAGACAAACGATGTAATAACTTTGCTTTATCTATTTGAAGTTGAGAATTTTCAATCTACTTAAGCTAACTTTGCATTCCGATGAACTTTTATATCCGCCTCTATCACGTTGCGATAATCTCAAAGATCGCCTTTTCATTCAAATTCAATCCATTTATTCTCGCTATTTTCAAGTAACTATTTACTTTCACTTTATTTTTCCTTTTAATCACAAATTACTAAAAACGCTTTGAGCTTATATTTTGTAATTACTTAATTGGCTAGTAGACATTAAAAGTAGCTGTATTCAATATTACTCGTATTCTTTTATAAATCGTTACCCGAAAATCTCTATTAAATAAATACTCTTGATTTTGATAAAAAACTTATTATTAACTTTATTTGAAAAAATTCAGACATGTATTTTGTTTAACTTATGTTGTATAAAGTATTAAGTTCGTAATATAAACAAGGTAACAAAAAAATGCCACATCGAACCTTCGTTTATTAGTTATATCTACGTTTGCCGATTAAGTTCACAGTGATAACGGTTTTATACATAGATAACTATACTTTTTTAAGTGGCTGCGATATGATACATACGATAACATTATCTATATTAATTTAAAAGGATCTTGCTTTAAAGTATTTAAGGCAGAAACTGCTAACATTCGAACACCGATAGAACATCAGTTTATTTGTAAGTTAAAGACGTAAATTGCTTATTTTTTACTGTTCGTCTTTTCATATTTCTTTCAATATAAGACCATAATGGAAAGTTTTTTCATGTATGTTTTTGGCAATATAATTATTTTTTATTTAGTTAGACTGAGGTATCAAACGAGGAAGCCGTTCACTGGATGGTAAGTGGTCAATGCCGCCTATGGACGCCTAACCTCAACTCCATATAGGCAAAAGTTCTAACTGAAGCCATATTGGAATGCGTAAACACTCCTGAGGTCTATGATGAATAACTCATGTGTAAGTGAACCGGTGTGAGGTACAACCTCCTGCCGAAACTTAACTGCTTCACACAAGAGAAAAGTGTGACGTTAGTCAATAAAGACGTATTGACTACTTACTACTTAAACTTTTAAAGTCTTTATTTATATTTTCGTATTGCTTGTTAGCAAACAAGATTTAATATTATTTATTTGATTCACTAAAGCGGCATATTTATTTGTATTTTTTCTTAATTAATAAATTATTCCGTTTAGGACTTTTCGTTCAGGAATTATTGTTCGTCGGTTTAACTGATGTTGTTTTTAAAAAGTTAACTTGCATTATTTACTTTAATACATTTATTTAGTTTTAATTTATATGTTCATGATAAATTTAATGTTTTTTATTTTATATATATATTTATTTTAACACTGTTTAACTGTCTGTATTTATATGCAAATAAATGTGTTAACATACAACGATTTTAGTATACAATAGTAATTTAAAAAAGTTTCGGTTTCGGCCGAAATTGAGAACCGGGCTGAAAGATAGGGTTCGGTTTCGCCTTGAAAACCTGTTTCGGTGGGACACTAATTTTTACATAATAATTATGCTTATAAATATAATAATATGGAGTATTAATAAACAAAAAACTATTAAGATACACTGAACTGTAAGTACACAATATGCAACTAAAATTGTCGCGTCACAGCATGTGTAAGCGCTTACTCAAAAATGAGTGAGATCTGTTTTAACCTAAGGCGCCTAAATAAGCACACCTACTGAATAATAATTTTCATTTTCTGTTCAAGATGACCACCCATTAGCTACTATCGTTTGATCGTTTAAGCTCCTGAACAGTTGGTTAAGCCGCTGCCGGCTGTGCCTAGAATTTGTACCTCCTGGAACGATAGACGAAGACACAAGGCAAAATTGTCAACATTCGATTCTTAACACATTTTTGTAAATACGCTAACGTAAGCTACTTTATAATCGCCGGGCAGTTGACAGCTATTCCGGAAATCACTAAAGCTACCAGATGTTCTAGCGATAATAGTCAAAAAGAAGTAAAAAATATGTCCTCATTAATGGATAGAAATCCTTTTCTATTTCTTTAATTTTCTGTGGAATGTGTAGCTATCTATGATCTATATAAATAACTGCTTTTTACGAAATGCATATAGAAGTACATACGATACTAATAGTAAAACATCAATTACTAAAATTTTTGTCTGTGTGTCTGTCTGTTTGTTTTTGATTTTGACAGGATTTTGACTGTTGCATAGCTGATGTCATAAGGCGTAACTTAGGCTACTTCTAATTTTGAAAATGTAATTAAGTTTCCGCACTAAAAATTAAAACTTAAGACCGCGCGTGATCTAATGTTGCTATCAGTCCTCTCTGAAACAATGCAATAACGTTTAAATTGTATAAGGTCTAAAAATTTAGCTTAATGTAACTATGTCAAGTTACATTTTCTAAACGCGGGTATAGCCGCGTGGCTCAGCTAGTTTTAAATAAAATATAAACAACAAATCTACGTTATGAAAAAGAGACAAATTGTATTGCGAAACGAGTAGTGTATTTTTAAATTCTATCTATATTTCAACTTACTTAAATATCGAATGACAAGTAGGCTTTACTTCGTCTTTTCACCGCCCGGCTTTTTACTGGAAAACGCAGCAATATGTCGCATTATTAATATTTCTCGAGGGAGTTAAGTTTAAAAACGGCTCGGTACTTTTTATTCAGAAAAATGTTTTTTAACCGCCACGTAACCATAAACTTCCATCATGTCATCGTCATAAATAATAAAGACTTTAAAAATGCTGGATTGTGGCAACATATTCATTCTACTTAGGTAAGTAGTTTAATACCCGACCGCGTTAGACTAAGGGGATTTTTTTCGAGCGTATATAATATATATGTATTATTGTATATCGACGCCGAAAAAAATTTTAGTTATACCTTTAGGTAAAATCAATTACACTAACCTTAAAATGGTTTCATAGATTACGTATAAAAACATAGAGTTTAAATTAGATATTTACATAATAAGATACGGGAAGCCCATCTAATTTAAATGTTAGATTTTTTTAAATAGTTTTTTTTTATATTTTTTAAATAATAGGCTCTAATGTAAAGTAGCAATTTTCAAAATACAACTAGTTCGCTTTCCGATGTCGATATGACCATTTTTTTGACTTATGTGGTACCTTTGGATCCGTCTCAATTAGTAATATACGCTATATAAATAGACTATACTGTAACACTTTTACGTATTTTTGACACAAACACCTAAAAAGCGTTAAATTCAATAAATCATTATAAAAAAAAGAACGTGACTGCTAAAACTAAAAGGGAAAACAAGTATTAAAATCAGGAAATATATGGAAATATAAATAATATATTACCAGTGCAGTGTTACAGGCGGGATATAACAAACATTACAGAAAAATCTACATTAACTACTTTTTTCACTGCATGCAACAACTTTAGGTTTAAGTTTAATATATTTCATAACTGTAATACATGATTTCCTTTTCAGTTCAATCAGTTTTGTTTTTGTTTTAAAAGAATCTTGGTTATAATCTCTATATTATGTGTAAAGTGAACTTTCTACCCGTTTTTGCGAATGAATCGGAGGTGAACGACATGGTTAAAGTTCAAGTAGAGAAGGAGAGCGGAAAGAAATACTTATGTATATCAAGTAATGAAAATGTATTATAATAAACAAAATTAAACATTCGTCGTTTACATTTCTGACAATGCAATATCTATGACAAATTAAATGTGGCCAAGTGCGAGTTGTACCCGCCGGCGAAGGGTTCCGTAGCATTATCATTAAATAAAGTTTAACAGTTTTCCAACTACCAACATAAGTTTGTTTTTCATAGTGTTTGTATAAATTACAAAATTATGTTATTCGGTTTTTGAAAAAGTGCTATATCTCAAAAACTGTCAATTGTATCTTGTTCGAATCAATTTTCGTTTTCGTTTCGAAAGTTTTCTTTGACGTCTACAACATAATTATGTTTTATCCAGATTTTTCACTCGCTTAGTTTAAAAGTTAGAGGGGAGGGGGACATCTTACCACTTTGACTTTGAGAAGAAAATGTTATAGAAACCTCGGCAAATTTTCGAAGACCTTTCTATAGACTTATATCTTTCTATACATCTTACCTACACCTTACACGTGTAGGTAAGATGAAAATTTTTATAAATCTAAATTTAATATATTTTTTTATTTTTGTACATAATTCAGAAAGCGGTTTACAGAATACACTTACCTACCAAGTTTCAGCTCTGTAGTCTTAACAGTTTGCGAATAAAGTGGCTTTGACAGACGGACAGACGGACGGACAGACGAATCTATAAGGGTTCCGATTTATTGCCATTTGGCTACGGAACCCTAAAACGTGTAATTGCTTTTAATTGCGGCAATTAAATTTTCGCTATAATGGATGTTTTTCAAATAACTTGAATAATTTATGCACGGAAAAAATACATATAACACCGTTGATAAATACGTATAACAAAATACATATAACACTGTAGATAAAAACTATTTTCGAATTGTATTTGTTATCAAAACATAATTTTGAAATGTATTCATTCTGCTACATAATATATGCTAATAATAATACTCTGGGAAAATATCAAGTTTAGTTTTTAATTGGTTTTTTAATACTGTTTAATTTCGATCACTGCGACGGGCAACTGGTTTATTTCAGATCCCGTAAAATGGCATATCCGTAATAATGATAAGTAAGGTGTTTTAATCGAAAATTTAGAGTAACCTTTTAACATTTTATGAAACAAATCTAATTTTCTCGTTCACCTCTATACATGTATACCATGTAACTAAATCTCATTTACTTAGCGTAGCTGTGTCACAAGTCGGGGAAGATTAAGTTAGGCACTTCACATGCCTGTTCGTATATTCATACGTAGCAGAATAATTTAAGATGACACCAGGCCAAACTACATTCTCGACTAATTTTGTAACTTGTTGACAATGTTATTGACTACGCACAAACAACACCATGACAATATTAACATAGTATTTATTAGTATGGTTAGATAAATAAAAAAACAATAAAAGGAAAGAACTTCGCTAATATATTTAAAGATACGAAAATAATCTTAATATCGTAATCATAAAATACGTAAAATTAAATGTTTACTTGTTTACTGCTAAATATGAACAACTTTATTGAGCCTGTTTGTAATTAAAGTGAGTGCTTGTAGTGTTTAAAAATAGACGTGGCTTTAAATAGACGAACTAACTCAAAATGAAATATTTTATTGCCATATTATCTCAGTGGGTTATTATAAGAAGGTTCTGGAAATTCGTCTTTTTAATGCATGATTTCATTTAGTGTATATGCACGTAATTGTGATACATAAAATATTCAATGTCACCGCCATGAATGAAAGAAACAATTTCGCTTATTCAAAAGTGTATAAGAAAGAAACTTCATAAGTAAGTTATTATATTACACTAGCTGCGCCCCACGGTTTCACCCGCGTATTAGTTACTACAAAGAAAACT
>MOOZ01000475.1:885671-897199 GCA_002930495.1 Cecropterus lyciades | reverse complement strand
ATTCTTAAATATATGTACATTAAGAAAAAAAATAAAAAAAAAATCGATTTTTTGAAAATTCTAACTGTATATAACCCCTTAAGTGAGAACTCGTTTGTTTACTGTCAATTTATATTCCAGATGGTTACATATTAGTATGAGAGTCTTTGATTATGTAACAACAATGAAGAAAAGGCAAACCTTATTATTTTGATAATAATCACTGATATTACAAAGTTATAACAAAGTTTTTACTATTAATAAAGCAAGAATTTTAATAACAAAGCAAATGTTTTAAGAATAACAATTATTATCATTATCATTTGTTAGTAATACGACATTGAATCCCTAAACATAGCAAATCGTATATACAAGATTGGTAACTGTGGTTTACCCATCCATCACGTCGCAATCAATTTACACCGCAAAATAAACGAGCTTACCTTACTATGTTTAGGTTGTGGGACATAGCAAGCACTATACCGAAACATACAATCTTTCTTTAATATTCTAAGAGACAATATAAAAGAACAATGAAAGAAAGTACTAGTAACAGTATCGCACGTCAATTAGGTAATGTGTACATTATACGTTACTAATACGTAGTAAGTACCCCGCTCCACGGCTATGACTTTCCATTGTGTACGTTTACGACAATGCAGCTGTACGTTATGACCACAGTTATGGTGCCTTTCCACTAGATGTGTGCGAGGTACTTAAAAGGTATGCGAGGTCGGCTAAGCTACGAAGTGGCTACGAAAAGACGATAAGCTAAGCAAGTTAGATGTGCTATGAAAATGCTATAGCTACATATTACAGCGGTCGCAGGCCTTATATAGCTCGTATCGCTCCATATAAGAAACATAACTTTGTCGAACCCATTCTTACAGGTTAGTCCTGATGGAAATGGATGTTTTTAACTTAACAAAATTCAAGTAATTCTATGAGTGGATATGACTCACATCCATAGCTTAGCCATCTTGCACATCTTTGGTAAAAAGACACCCCCCTTATGCAATTCATAAAGTGACTACAAATAAATAATATAAATAAAATAAACCTACGGTTAATGAAAATATAGAACGGTCTTATTAATTTGTTTTGTTTTGGTAACAACATTAATCACTTAATTCACTTACAAAATTATCAATTTAATCAATCTTACAGGCATATTTTATTAGGTAACCCAGTTTTACCGTATTGTCGTAATAAAATATTTTATGCATATAATGCTTAATATGATTGAAAAGCAAATGAACGTAAAAATCGCGCGGTCGGAGATCGTAGCAAAATAGTTCGGTCAACACTCTGCTCTGCCTCAAAATATTACGAAATAGTCTTTATAAAATGTTTTCATATCCAAGTGGTCAGTAAGCCCGGATTGAGTAATCGTCATCGAGTAATATAAATTCCTTTGGATAATAAATAAAGTAACAGTCGAAAAATAAATTCATTGGTCATTATTTACAAGTGCACGATCTGGCGCACAAGTGTTTGCTGTATTGAGTATCGATTCTGACGCAAAGTGGATCATTTAACTAATGGTCACAAGCGCCGTGTAACCTCGACAGATTAACATAAAATCGTTAGGGAAATAGCTAATTAACGTCGTTACACTAACCAAGATTTATAACGTGCCATATTTCGTTATTGATTTTCAGTAAAGAATTAAGCATAATTATGTACTTTTCCATGCAGGTTATGGTCATCAGGATGCAGATCACGATATCAAGGATCAATGGGTCGCCTCAAATTCTTGAGGCGACCTTTTTGTATAATAGGTAAGGTTCAGATTTTCGTAATTTATGTTATATATTATAAGTTACCGTGATAGAAAGAGCTATATACATATTTGGTTTTTACTTCTAGTCACAGGTGCTTCTATTTCATAGTAGTAGAACCCTTTGTGGTTCGAGTCTAGAGGCATCACTAACACACCTATTTCTGTCCAAAAATTAACAGTTATTATCTCTTGCTCTATATTCAGGCTAAAAGAGATTGTAAGAAAGACATATTTATCAGAAGCATTAACTTATAGCTCAGGGGTAACAACACATCTATAGTCAACCTCTAGTAAGACTCAGATCTTATCTTAGATTGATTATAGATTAGTCGATGGATGGCATTTGTCACATACAATAAGGCGAAGAGATCGCGGATTTTCTCAACCATGCCGTGCTACGCAAAAAGTGATTTCCTAACATATCAACACTGCACAAGGTCAAAATGGACATACGCCCAACGCTCATTCTTATCCTATATTATATTGACGGTTTGCTCACTATTTACCAATGCCAGATAGCTACGCATAATATATATATATATATTCACTGTCACTTAATTTTATTATGTGGTTTTTATCCACAGCAATAGGTATACTTATAGTAAGCCAACAATTTATGTGAATTAGACCGATGTTACTGTTACACGAACCTTTGTTCGAGTTTTTGTCAAACTATCCCCGGCCTTTTGTTTGATTTTTCCAAAACTTATAAGTACGCCCAGGTACTTAAGTGAATTTTTCCTTTGATTTTCCTACTCAACCTAGGGCTTTCACAACATTATATCGATTTATTTGATGTAACGTTTTGATTAACGTCGCTATTAATTGCAAGTCAAGAGTATAAACCTCTATCTCTTAATAGTCTACATTATTAAACTGGTACATAAAACATCCGTCTAACAATTTCATATTTAAGTAACAAAAAATACAGCGAACTCAATCTACTTCCGTTCTAACATTTCCAAGTAAAAGTCACGTTTAGTCCATAAATGGTGACGTAGTGACCCTATTTCAGGTGGGACCAATCTTCTTTGACCTTCACATTTTCGACGTCCTTCCCCCGAGCACCAGTTTCGTACGGCCGTTACGTTGCCCCCTAGGGAGCTGGCCTGTCCTGTTCCCGCCCGACAAACATTGCCGCACGATTTACTCACTCGAGCTTATAAAGAAACCTCAAAATATTGTGTCTCCAAACTATGTCGTGACTCTATTTTCATTTACCTAATTCCATCAGTCGCAGTATATGAAAATTTATCCATTTTATGAATATTCTAGATAGAGTCATTGGGTAGTGTTCCTACTGTTTGTTCCAAATACGTATTGAATTTATTTCTTTAGTAAATAATCTATCAAAATGTATTCCGCTTATTTCTTCTTAAACTTATAACAAACACGAATAAAGATATTCACCGTAGTATTTAAAATCAAGATTTACATGTATACAACGTTGTTTCCACTTATTCATAAACTGCAAATGCTTGTACCGCTAGAATGAATAAAGCAGATAGCTGAATACTATCTTGTACATACTGTTTATATGAACACTAGCCACGTTACGAGGGGCTATTTAGATAATTCAAATGTACGTCATTCTCATAACTAGACGAATACTTACCCCTGGGAAAGAGCTCAAACAAAAAAGCACCTACGTCACATGTTATACCTGTCTGTGTATTTTTTACTTACTAGAGTTAGTCTCCAAGCACGATGTTTTAAAACACACATTGTTCATCCTCGTGACATAACATGACATGACATTTTGTTATTTTCAGTAGTATATTTATGGCACACTACGTTCCGTAATGACAAATATACTAATTACAAGGAGCCCTACGTCGAACTGTGGACTTATAGAGCTTATATGTTTATGGTTGGATTTAGTAAATTAATACATTTTAATAAAACACAATTATAGTACCGTAACTAAGTTGAGTACAACTTACAATGTACCCAATCTCTAAAATAAAATATTTATTTACAAATCCTCTTATCTGTTTTTATAAAAACAAAATAAAGTTTTTGACCATTGTAAGAAAATTCTCATCTTTTATATTAATTAAAATTGGTATGACTGGCAGATGTTACCACAATACTGGCGTCACTGGTGGTGCTGGGGATGGGGTCATCGGGCCAGGTATTCGCGGCGTCTGCGCTGCGTGGGCTCCGGTTCTTCCAAATTCTGCGGATGGTTCGCATGGACAGACGAGGCGGCACTTGGAAACTGCTCGGCTCTGTAGTATATGCACATCGACAGGTATCGACTTTTAACTCTTTCTAAATCTACACTGAACTGAGTTAGAACTTATTAAATGATAGGAAGTACAAGAGCTACCTAATTATATAGAGGACCAAAGCTCCAAATAATTAAAAATTCGAGTATAATGCTAATGCTGGAGTGAAAAGATATACTTGTTTACATAAGAAATACTTGTTAATCGGAGGAACCTCAACCAATGCGTACAATAAATTGATACAAGGTCATTCCATTTTTATTATATGTGTAAATATATCTACATATACCAATATATTAAGGTAGCAAGAAAGTCACCCAAAGACACCCAACTTGTAAACCCACTTTGTATAGAGTTTTATTTATATAATATTTTAACAAACGATATGTTATAATAAATTTGCTACAAATATATTTTTTCAACAGGCAGTTCGATCAACAAAAAATATTCGTAAATACTATGCAGCCTACACAAACTAATTACCGCTAGTTATTTAAACCAGATGCAGAGAATGTTTATCCCATTCCCAATTTATCTGAAGAGCATGCTCTGTTCATTATAAAAAACATAATATAATTAATAGATTAAGTTATACCATAAACAGTATTTGAACCCATTTTCGTTACTTTAGGTATTGACTTTTCCTTATGTTTGCTTGTAAAAATAATGATGATACGAGAATAATTGCGAGAAATCCGCTTTAGTAAGAATGTTTCTTGCTGAGACACGATGAGCAGACAAAGTGGTAGCAATTTCCTCTGTCGGCCCAGTAGGTATGAACACAAAACAAGGCGGGACTCAATATCTGCTTACAATCGGTTCAGGTTAAAGTTGCATGATCACAATGCAGAGCAAATAAAACCAACCCCGCAGTCGCATTTCCCGCTCCTTCTGCAATATTGACTAAGCAAATACGTACGTATATCGTACCCAAACAATGAACTTCTAAACAATCCCATTGCAAAACAAACTTATACGCAAATGCAATTATTAAATTAGACGCTCGCGTTGTTACGTGTTTATGTTATTTAAGTTCGTAATAATTTACGTACCTAGAAATGTTTCTTTATTATAAGCATTGGGTCTTTTTATTATATCCTTTACAACGTCCCATAAAACCAAATATTATCTTATATCAGCAGGCCATTGTTACTCGGTTGCTCTCCGCAGATCTGTCGAGCCGACTCATTTTTGTAAATCACTACTTTTATTGCATTCAACTTGTGTAATGTGTTGGAAATGTATCTTGCCATTTTGTGGTATTCATTTATTAGACAACTCTCCATTAAAGTAATTAAATATTACAATCTAATTAATAACAAGGTAAAATCAAATAAATTATTTTTATGAGAATTAAATTAGTATTAAACAGAGTAATATATCACCTACCCCTAAACCTCGTGAATTGTGATTGTAAAAAATGAAATTGCAATGCTTAGTGTTTTAAGCTCCAGGGTGCGCTTTGGGCAAAAAAAAACTTCTACTACTACTACTTCAAGGACAATTGTTCATCTTATAGTGTCATATATATTCACTGTCTACATACTAAAAATGTAAAAACATTATAAAAATTGTAACAAACCTTATTTATGAAAATCGGCCTATTAATTCCTCAGTTATGGCATAATAACAGAATTATTTTGGATACAAAGCGGAATTTGGATACAGCGCTTTGAATACATTACCCTTCTTTTTGGCTTCGTCGTAGTCAGGTAAAAAGGAAAGATGATCTGAACTGGAAAATTGGGTTAATACATTCCGGAGCAATTTACCCAGAAACAATGAAATCGAACTTTTGCCATTAAATTTTAACGTTAATAGTATTTTGCTTTTATCGCTCTATTTATCTATAAGAATAATGATACTGATATAATTATTATTGTTTCAGGAATTGATAACAACACTATACATAGGTTTTCTGGGATTAATATTTGCATCGTTTTTAGTTTATTTAGCAGAAAAAGATGTAGCCGACACTAAGTTCAAAAACTTTGCTGAAGCATTATGGTGGGGAGTAGTAAGTATAACCAACAATATAATAAGTACCTACTTAGAAGTAGAAAGAAATTATATATGAGATGCTAAAGTCGTAACTAAAAGTAAGATTTATTTTTTTGTAACTAAATTATTCCGTAATGTGAAACTACAAACACTAGCGTCGGTGGCGAGCCTAAGTTAGGCCCGGTAATAAAATTATTTCTAGCTTCATCGTTGGTATTTTTATAATTAATATATTCGTATTGTTGTTTTAAATTTCTAAAACATCTCGTATCTTTATAAAATAACATCGATAATTTTGTTAACAAAAAAGAAGATTCTTAAAACATGATATATTTTCAACCTAAATCAAATGAATTTTAACTACATTTACTTGTGTTGAAATGACGTATTCAAGAAAGTCTTTACCAAGAAACTGACACAAATCTTAAACAGATTTACGATCACTCCCACCATTGCAAAGCTGATGGTTTCATTACAAAGTTAATTTGGCAAAACACTTATAAATATTAATTCGTTACGGACATTTTTACGAGCTAGTAGTAAATTTACGAGCCGGTGGCTGTACCAGTAGTAGACTTGCGGTATTCTAATACCCATACGCAATACAGTGTAGTATTAACTTCTGCACTTCCCGTATGAGATAAAGAATCAGACACTTCGAAGATCGATCAGTGATTCGCTATGGATCGTGAATATTCTGCATATATGAATTAACATAAAGCATACATGTATATTCATACATTTAAATTTATAAGACAGGTATGTGACGCTAAAAATAAGACGAAAAATACATTAATCTAATTAAAACAAACATCTTTTCCTTGTTTTGTTCTTATATTACTAATATATATTTTTTTAATTAGTAATGTCATATTCGTAGAAAAAATTACCGCTCGGCGACGAATCACTTTGCGCTGCACTAGTGTCAGCTTTGAAAGAACTGTCAAATTTCGTTACAATTTACAACGAAACTTCGTGGCTTTGTCATTTCCACACATTTGTTCAAAAACACTTGTTTTTAACCCTCAACGCTTTAATTTCTTAGCCCTTGGGTTACTACCGCGTAGTCCCATAATAAGAAAATACTACAATTTAAACTCCAATCCACTGAGAAAATCCTTAATGAACAAAGACACAACACAAATGCCACAAATGGCGTAGATAAAATTCAATTGTACCGCCTGATAGTAACACAACAAGTGATACAAGTGTGTATCCATTACTGAATTCAGTGTGTCCGCGTAGATCACGCTGTGCACGGTGGGCTACGGGGATATGGTGCCGCAGACGTGGCAGGGAAAGTTCATCGCGTCCTTCTGCGCGCTACTGGGAATCTCGTTCTTTGCGCTACCCGCTGTGAGTAGCTATTTTCTTCATATCAGTGAATTGCACATATATTCCACCAGACAATTAATTACATTAATGGAATTGGTTCACTATTACGTCATCCCATCTTATTGAAATTCTCTTTGCAAATTATATTAAATCGGATCGGGTTTAATATTAACGATAAATCGTTAAATTTTAATGGTTTAATGAATGCTCATTTTGGAAGAGATTGATACAAACCTTTCGAAATAATTAACATGAAATGCATAAGTAATAAAATTGATTAAAGAAACCTTTAGTGTAAACTGGAAAGATTTAATATTTAATTTCTTCTTATTCAAAAAGGGAATCCTTGGATCGGGTTTCGCTCTTAAAGTTCAGCAGCAACAAAGACAGAAACATATGATCAGAAGAAGACAGCCTGCTGCCACGCTAATCCAGGCGCTGTGGCGGTGCTACGCAGCGGACGAACATTCAATGAGTGTAGCTACTTGGAAGATACATCAAATTCCTCTACCCAGTCCACAAACTAGGTAACTATTTCTTTTTATCTTAAAGCTTAGCATTCAGAAAAACTGTCCGCAGCGACACTATTATGGGCGTTTAGATGGGCTGTCGTACAATCCACAGTGTAACCTTTTTAGTACTTTTTTGCAAGTGTAATAGATTCATTAACTATCTAAATCTATAACTTACTAGTACATATCGGTGGTAGAAATTTTATAAATTAAAGAAGAATTTGATGAAGGCTTGCCTACGCACAACTAAATCACTACACTAGTTAACTTCTTACGTATAAGGTAGAACAAGCATATGTCCCGTCGGCTAATTAATTGACAACTAACTGCCTATGCAAGGTCAATTTAAGTAGCGTTGGTAAGGACAGAAGTGGAGTAAAATTTATAGGTGGCATGAGCCTTATTACAATCAAACCAGTAGCTCACAGTGTAACGATATAGAGTATACGATATAAGGCAGAAATAGGAATAGCAGTAGTTCCTCTGTGAAACACGCGGAATTCGGGAAATTTTTTATCTGCTCTATTACTTAGTGACATTTAGATTCGTTTCTTTCATATTTTGAAATCTTTTACTACACCATCGTTCACAAAATCACCATAAACATACTTTTGAAAAAGATGCATTTATTTTTTTAAATTAGCTTGATATAAACGAAAAGAAATGTAGAAAGCCACAATGCCACAAGAATAAGAGTCATTCAGAAAAGTCCACAATAGAGTATTTACAACGTTAGCACGACATCAAGAGACATTTTTTTCGCTGTTGACCTAACACTTAAACTAGATCTTAAGAAATGCGAACACAATGTTAAGCCACTGAATAACTTTTCCTTTTCGCGCAAATTAAATTTTCCACTCAACTAACATTGTCTTCAGTGAATCTTGTGTTGTTGTTGTGTAGGTAGATTATTTTCGCTGCATCGGTAGTTGATCTCGAATGAGAAGTACGCCTTGTATACCAAAAGCATTACATGAAAACGAATGATAATTGTATACCTTTGACAGTCGCGTGATGAGTGCATCGTTCAAGAACAATGCGTCCTTTGTGTCTCGTCTGCCGACGATCCGCCGCCACAAGAGCACCTCGCTGCACTCCCCTGCGCCCCATTCAAAGCCTGCACATCGTTACGACGTCAACGCCAGTGCAGAAAACCTCGGTAAGCTTATTAGCAATACAAACCATATATATTATACCACTTATTACACCATTAACCTACCATAGTTTAAAGATCTATATACAACCATTTTGTTGATTTTCAGACAGTATTTTCACAAGAATACAAGAAAGAATTCTTTAATTGGCAGAAACAGTCTCAACCACATAAACCTACGACGTAACATATTATGCTATAGGTATATTGGTACTTGCATGCGTCAGAACATATTTAATCTCCGATTTTAAGTTCAGTGGCAGCAATAACACGGGGAACCAGTGAGCTATATTGAAAACATTTTTAAATTATGTCTAAAACACGAGATTTTAAAAAATACAAATAATACTTGTAACACGTGACGGAACTAAATTATACAATAAACTGAAACATAATACTCTTCTCATTAGCAGTGCCGGCTTCCAAAATAATAAAAAAAAAAACATTTAAAAACACGACGCGACGCTTCTGAGCTACTAAATGGCATTAAATAGACACAACAGCTCCGAACTGCATCCACCACCGTTTCCACTTTACGACACAGCAATGCACAGTGTATTTAATGACCTTAGTCAAATAGAGCGTGACATGATATTGCCCTGTTTCATAGATAATCGTACAGCGGGCGGGGACCATGCGTGTTGTCTACTCCATTGTTGGAAAAGCTGCTTTCAAGGTTTTATACTTCATCTTTTAGACGGCACCATGGCATGACAGTTACAGTCGATAAACTTTGCTGCGTTTTCTTATTAATTCTTATCTTAGCAAGAACTTTTCAGAAAATGTGAATACACGAAAATCGAACATTTACAACGTAGCACTGTTGGTACCGGAGGAAGCGTTCCCTTCCGGCGATTATCGCTACGTCTTTAAGCTCGACATAAATGATTGCTGATATTCTGACTACCTTCTACTTCTTTCTATTTTTTCACTTTTTGAGATAAAATGCACCCGCGTAGATGAGATACTGCTTCAAAACGACATAAAGGTACTGCAAATAAGAAGCTTTACATAAAACATTTCAGTGAAAAAGTTGCTTCTAAATGATCGCTTCTGCGTAAATGCTTAGGTAGATCAAACGACAAAGATGTTTTACAAACATTGCATAAACTTGCGTTCGTTTAGCGTCATAGATCACGGTTCACACAATGGATTTCCAAGAGATACGACTTGACCTTAGAATATTATAATCTTATTGGAATGGCTTTTTTCAAAGCTTATATTTTCAGTTCAATTGAGTTTATAAAAACTAAATATACATTTTTTGAGTAATTAATTACTGCTTGGCATTTACTTATGCATGCAAGTTAGACTAATAGGAATTCTGTAAAATATTATTCTTTATTTAAATAAAATTGATATAATTATGTACATAGGTGGGTATAAAAGGTGGGTAACATATGTATTTTCTATTCATACACCCAATTCGTATCCATCCTATCCGCCCGTCTATGATACGACTCTATTACGTAAAAATGAAAAAATGCCACTCTTTGCATTAATTTTAATACATTACAATACTAAAAGGCTTATTATGTGATACGTCACTTATTGTGACTCTACTTGGCAAGACTTTTTACAAAAAACGTCATTACTTTAAATACTTCATTCATATACAAGTACAGCTAATTTTTCATAAAGTTAATATCTGTATTATAAAATAAACCTGTATTAAGCACCCAGACATATAGAATTTTTTCATTACACAGTCAATTCAATGCGACAAGCAGGTATTTTGATTGAGGCATTCTGAATTCAAAGGAAGAAATTTTACAAAGATAAATATGCCTTCAAAGGCTGTTACGCATGAATACTGCCGTTTCTGTAAGGCCTAAAAAATTAATATAACGCTGAAATGTCAGAGGAAAATGTATACGGTATTCAAAATAAGAACGTATCGTGTATGATGTACTTACCCACGTAGATAAATCGAGTAAGGTGCAGGCTTACTTGTTCAATTCTGATTAGATTTCATTTGGAAAATATTAATTATTCATTAATTTTATTTATTTATTATAATGGTTCTATAAAATAACATAATTTAACCACAAGGGTAAGAAACAAACTTCATTACCTAAAGTCCCTTATATTATGTTTCCTATTACTATGTTAAGGTAAACTTAATATTATTAATATTGAAATCGTCTTTGAAATCAAATCGGCAGGTTTTTATCAAATTTGTCCTTCTTTGATGTAGCTCAGATCTAGATAATACCATAGAATGTACAAAATAATGTTACTAACTATTATAATAACAATAGACAAAATAACATAATCGATCCACTGTAGCTTTGGAGAGAACTAAAATGGCCGACTGTACATGACATTTTAAACCTGTAGTTTCTATAGGCACGTTGGGAAATGGATGAGGATGAAATTACATTTGCCATAAACAATAGTTAGCAGATTCAATACCATTTGATACAGGATTCAATTTGAAAACTATCCTATATATTTCTGCCTAATAACAGCAGTGTAGCGCTGCTGTGTTCTGGTCTGAAGGGTGTGGTAAGGGAGACATATTTTTCCGAGGC
>MOOZ01000475.1:869124-881027 GCA_002930495.1 Cecropterus lyciades | reverse complement strand
AATTCAAACATATTCAGGTCGCTAATGACAGGCAGACGGGCGGATGAAATTGGAATATACATGGTGACATGTAAAACAGAACAAACAAAAAATCAATAATTACAGGGGTCGTACCCTCTAGGAACGCGGATGTGCTTCGTCCGTTTTTATGAAATTGTAGCTGAACATGCTAGGAACTCTACACACATAGTTAACTGGTACAAGGAACGAGTACACGAAAGGGGTGGGAAAGCATAAGAACAAGTAGGTCCTGTGTTGAAGTGTGCGTGTGTGGGTTGACAGGGGCGACCAACGGCCGCTCTGGGGGCTCTCGACCCGTCAACCCATCGTACAGCGAGGACTCTGTGGCGGAGACAGCACTCTCCAAGAAAAATTCCGATGGTAAGAGCTGAAGAGGCTAAAATAGTTGTCTTTCATTTGAAACGAAAACCTGTCGCCTTATGATATGCTCTCACTGTCGCTTTTCACCCGCAAACCAATTTATTTTCTTTGTACAATACATAAACTGGAGTGGTATGTAGAAATCGTTACCTAATACTAATAACGTAGTTAACAGTTTCTGTAAAATAGAAATCCTGAATTACAAAATTTATATTGAATTAAAACTAAATATTTTAATGCAATTCACATATATTTTTATGTGCACATTGTATTGTATCAAAACAATACGTATATTAAAAATAATATTAACATAAATCTGTATGTAATAAACATCTTTTTATTTAATGAACGTACATAATAATATGATAATTCAAAAATACTTAGATGGAGCCCGTTTAAGTTCTGTTTATCAGTTTTTGAATCTCTACATACATTGACAACAATAGAAAAGGCAGTAGGGAACCTACCTTTTAACTACGACTTACCGTCATAAACTATAAGAAGTTTGACAGAAAATATGTAGATATCAGAACTAGTAAATACATAAAACGTTACATGTACACAAACCATTTGTCAATTATCACTGAAATTGAAAAGTAAATAAAATTCCTAGCTAGTTCCTTAATAGAATTTTAGAGTGATTTAAACCAGGGAGCATAGCGGTTAATAGCAACGAGAGGATCATAGCCTCTGTATTCTGACAGGGAGGTTATTCCCACAAGGATTTGAATATTTAATTACCATTTTGGTTGATACTACATGCCCATAATTACATAACTTAAACTTAGGGGTACCTTAAAGATAGTAAAGCCTTATGAAATTCCTCTGCTGATAGCAGTATTACTAATTTTTGCTTCAGGTACGTATAGACCGAAGGCTGAATCAGAACTTATGTGATAATTAAGAGGAGGTGATAAGTCAGAGTTACTTTAAGTAACATCCAACGTGGCAACTTATTTCTAAGGGAAGACAGCGCATCTGTGATCGAGTTTATTGGAAATCCGTATTTTATTTCTATTCGGTTACAGAAGTCACATTTACCTACTGTATTTCTAATTCGGTTACAGAAGTCACATTTATCTACTGTATTTCTAATTCTGTTACATAAAAAGGGACAGAATATAATATTTTATTTCAACTTTCATATTATTTGCATTCAGTTTATTCTTACCGAGTTTTCCTGTTTTCACCGACGCTGAAAAAGTTTCACTTGCAATATTATAAGTAGGTAGCCACATAATATTACAACGGGTCGCGCCACTCCATAACCGTAACTGTGTCGTGCAAAAAATCCATTAAGCGATGCTTACAAAAAATATGGTCTATTTTTAAACTCAAATTGTTTTACGTATTTAAGTTTAATTCAACCAACTTTTTCAGAGATAATCTTATAATACTTTACCTTATTAAATTTTACATACTAATTAAAAGTAAAGATCGCTTTGATCATATATTCCATACAATATATATGTACAGAATCGATTATCCGGGCCTCAGTTACACGGATTTGCAGTTATCCGGATTGCTAACCACGATCATGCAATATGGCCTGGGCAGACTAGCTAGCGATTGCATAGGTGTATGCGATTTAGTATGTATATGGAAAACGATCATTTTAGCGATTACCTTAATGCTGTATGGTGTGTTCAGTTGTAACATCGAACATTCAAAAGTAGCTGAAGCCTGCATTCACATATGTACGGAGTAAAGCGTTTAATCGATTATCTAGCTTCCAAAAAACACTTAAATCGTCGATTGAGGACTCTCAAAGTAGCGCCCTTAAAGAAAATTTTAAAAATAGTTTAAATTCATGCATTTAATTATCTGATTGTTAAACGTACGTTCGAAAAATCTGCATTGCGAGAACAACTATATATAATCATCGTGGAATACTTTAAAAAACATACGCCTTGGCGAACCAATGCGCATTAATATATAAATTTCATATACATTAAAATTCAAGTAAAAATAAATATGGTAAATTAATATTATTTATTAGGCGAGACCGAACTTGGAAATCACAGAATTAGATCTGAATAAATCTGATAGGAAAAACCCCCGAATAGCTTTTTATGATGTAAAATTGCACAATGCAACAAAATGATGGGTTTGACTACTAAATAGTTTATTTTCTTTCTTTTCATTGTATTGGGTTTTTTTAATATCAATATTTGGTTTGCGCTCCATCTAAGTATCTCCATAAATTACATACTCGTTTTTATTATTTATGAAATATTAACAGACTGTAATAATAATAAAGTTATACTAAAATGTTTCTAATATAAAAAACTATTATGTATATATTAAAAAAAAAATCTTTTTTATTTTATAGTTAAAATAAGTAAATTAAGTGCAATATAACTTTTTACTACACATAATGGAAATGCAATGTGTGGACTGTGAAATAATTACTCCCATCGTTTTAAAGTCATGACATCGGTATTAGAGAGATCCTCGAGACTTGATCACGGTACCGACGACGGTCATAGGATCTCTTTCCTTGCAGCCATAAAACTAAATTTAACCTTCGTTAACCAAGACAGGGTTTGAGATTATAAAGATAAAATACATGTGATGAAGTTGATCAGCGGACCAATTTTTCTATTACAACACCTATTTATTCTTAACTGAAATTCACATCACAAAACCGAGCTATGTAATAAAAGTAATATTATAGTGTAGGAAGAATAACGATTACCTTTATGTTGTACATATGATATATGTGATAAACAAGGTTGGCAAGTAATGATGACAATGACCACGGAAGATAACATCAGCCACTTCCTACCTACGGTCGAAAAGAAAATCTGTTGTGACTATGAATTTCATACGAAAGCTGTCGATGTAAGTGGTATGCAACGCGGGTTTCGCGACTTTAATAAATAGCAAGGCGTAATACACTAAAATGGGCTAAACTATCCCTGCCAAAAAATATTGCAATACAAACATTAGGTAATTTCAAAATACATCTTACTCTGTTACACGACTTCATTGTTATCGATTGTGCTCTACAATCCAGACGGGGCGTTTTACTCAGACTTTAAACAATTTCGAAAAATACTAACGTATTAGACAATATCGAGACGAGAATCCTAGTAAAATGAAGTTGCGCCAGATGCTACACAAACAATGAAAGTTGCAATTTTTACACTTGAGTAGTGTAAGGTGTTAGCGGTTAGAGATCTGCCATTTTATTTGCCATATTCTACATGTATTTTTATAAATCTCCGTGACTAACAATTCATCCCCGACAATATACATTAATTGTAACAGTTTTTTGACGTTATAAGTTTTATTATGAGCATTATAAATTTATTTGCCCATTAATTTACTACTTACACTTCAATTTTACCTCCACTTGTCATCACAAGAATTAGTTCTCGAATCAAGATTTTATTTAACTCAATATCTTATTTATGTTTGTTAAATATGTGCCACAGAAGAACATTTTTGTGTTAAATATATTCCAGTAAAACTAATAAATTGAATGTATATTATGTATATATTGTATGTATGTATATTCTGATGTACAGGTAATAAGCGAGCCAAATTAGCGTTAATGATAGTTAATACATTTATGTATTCATATACCTAGCCTTTATGGATTAATTAGTTATGTTATTACCTAAGCTGCATAATGTATATCATGCTGGGGTATTAAGAACTAATTACGTTACCAACCGTAATCTTCACATAGCTATGCATATACATAAAGGATAGACTTCATATGCTGCGCCTCGGGGTGCAGCGACAGAGCAAACTTCGTTACACAAATAGAGATTCGCTTAGTTTACTCGATGACAATCAATCTTCCTCGATAACATGGCGGGTATACGTACCTGTCTGAGATTTAGGTCAATAGATATCTTGTTGGACAGCCGATGCTCCACTTGCAAAACCCGATATGCTTCAACTATCTGTTAAAATCAAACTGAAGCATTCACGTGGAATCTAATTTTAATTCCCAGATCGCTAATATAGACATAGAAGCCAGTCTAATCCGATTTTTCTGATTAACTTATAAAATGTATGTATTTACCCTAAGTTACTGAATTTTAAGTCACCACAAACCTTCCTACCCCTTGCGTAGTGTTACAATTCGCGAATGTTCCTTAAACTACTGGAAATCCATTTACATGTTTACTTATTATAATTATTAATGTAACAAGATTTATTGTGGTTTAAAATAATGAATAATAAAAACTTTGGTGCTTAAAAAATAACGTAAAAAATAACATTTTTGGGTGGTATTTTATTCCTAGTATAAGTAATATATAAAAAAACATATTATTACGTTTGCCTTTTATCGGCATTGGTCGAGCTATAATTCGATGGAAAATTTCCGTGCAGCATCGTCTATTTTAGCTAACACATTACTCCCACATAATACTTATGTAGTCTGTTACAATAGTTACGTCTAAAAATTAAATTAAAAATAGCAATGATTCTAGCTCGCTCTTTTCATAACATACATAAGTGATCTAAAAGTTGATCGTTATATACGCTGGTTAAAAGTAGATTATACAGTAAATAACTGAATTTAGCATGTATGACTGAATGAATAAACCAAAACCTCAATTTCAAACGAATTTTCTTATTTTGATGAAAACCAAACGATACTTATGACTTATTTTATTTTATATACTTTCAAAGTTGTTAAAAGTTCGTGTACCTACTAGATTCTTCTATTTTTCTACTAAATATTGTCGGTTGTAAATTTCCTAGTATACGAATGAGTAAGCGTAGTGTTCCTATACTTGACAGCTACACTACAAATTAGGTTGCCAAGGGTGGTTTTAGATGTATTAGATAGGTACTTCATCCAAAACTTATCACAAGCAGTTTAGCGCTCGCGTTCGTATAGCCTACACCTAATATAAACTAAGGATAAGGAGCTTTTTCAAAACTGGAGTATTGACGATAACGTATGCGTTCTGAATTTAAGTTAAATTTTAAATGGTTTTAATTTCATACTAAATATATAACTAAATACTTTAATATATACGAAATGAAAAAATATTACCTAACAAACACTAAAAAAGCAACAATTTTCAACCCGTAACTAAAATAAAAGTAAAATCGAATGATTGACAGGTTGGCAATGAGAATCGGAATTGGTGTACAAAAGCGAAGTGGCGGCATAACAAATTGACAACGATTTTAAACGTGTTTTCTCAATCTCCTTTAATACGCTGGAAACATAATAAGATTTTATTGATGGATGGATTGTATATTTGGACTGATGCCTAAAGAAGTACCTGTGTATTTATAATACCGTGGTCAGATGCAAATTTACTATCTACTTTACAAGAAAAGCTTCTATAAAATAATTATAAAGTACGTCAACACATATGTTATTGACTTGGCGCCAAGCCTGTATCAAATAACTCGAAAGTAACAAAGAAATCCCTGTTACATATCGTGTTTTAATTATAATGCCTAGTTTTAACACCTTGTGAGTACTGTTCTAGGGTATTATTGCGCATATGAAAAATCTCAAATCATATAAATTAAATGAAATATCAAAAATCTATGAATATACTTAAATTCTTGTAAACAAAATTATAGAAATGTAATATTTTGATCTTACTCAGTTCGATTCAAGTTTACCATTTAAATGTCTGATGACATCTTCTGTCACAGGATTCTTTAAAAACTAGGTGTCGGTATTATTCTGTGCATACGCATATGCGAGCATATGCTTGGCATATACGTTTCTAGCCAGTTATGTGAGGCAATTTGATGGCCAATTTACTTTAAAGTAATGTAAATATTATTTCGTATCAAGTAAACAAAATAAACGACATCAAACGTAAGCGTAGTTTATTACAAATGGCCCAAAATCTGTTTGGTAGACAACAAAATACAATCGCAATATGTTTCGCATTCGTTACCTGTTGTCACTATTCTTTTCAGATGAAGACGAAGAGCCGCGCTGTGTGACATTAACTCCAAGACACAAAGCTGCCATTCGATTTATAAGAAAGGTGTGTATGTATGCATTAAGTTCGCATTACTGACAAATAGCTTTAATGTATGTTTTTCAAATTTCGAATTTTAAAAATATATTTTATGGTGCTAATACTTACTACATGTTGGACTTGTAAAATGTAGTTCTGTGGCTGATTTCATTAATAGCAATTTCTAAGACTATTTAGGAGGAAATTTATCATTAGTCGGAGATGAATACAAAATGTATAATTTATATATTTATATTCCAAAATGGCTTTTGTATACTCTTCCTCGCTAAATCTTAGGAAACAATGAGGAGTTAGCTAGAAATGTCGCCATTTTAGATTGCCATGTTGATTAAAATATAATTGAGTTATAAAAACATTTTGTTAGTGACATTCAGTTTAACCTCAGCTTCATAGCTTTCGTGAGAATGTTCGTGTCAAAAGTTTTACATCGAAAGGTAGATGACACCATAACGTCTCGTCGGATGCAGGGAGTAGACGACGAACGAAAATGTTCGGAAATGTTTTTACCTGTTATTATAATGTACGATTACACAAATTACATGTTTAGATTACACTTTACATGTTATGATTTTTTTTATTTGAGAATAATCTAATTGATTTCATATAAAATTGATTCATTGAGATGAGTTCTATATCAATCTATAACCACTGAATGAAAAATCAAAAACACTATTAAGCCGTACGGTATCGTAATTTTTACTGAACTAAGTTTATGCAAACATATAGATACAATTTATTGATTATTGAAATATACCATACCTACCTACAACCAGATGAAATATATACATAAACAGCAAAGAGTTAAATCTTGTATTTTCTAACCGCATTTAAACTGCAACAAATGCATTGTACATTTTAATACCTACATAAAAACTGCATGATTAAAATATTTATAAATATTGTTTACAAATTAACCTCCATAACTTCAAATCCGAAATAACTTAAATTATTCGCTTCATGAAGGAATAGTACAGCGCATACAAACAATCTAGTAAAAATACACACTTACAGTCTGAAAGAACCCGAAATAGATTTTTGGCTTTAAAAAATACCCAGTCACTAGTAGGCACTCGGTATAAAATAGGAAAATATTTTGATTGCTTGAAGATCGAGCTCACGAGAAACAAAAAAGCTCCAGTTCACCTCGCCGTTGCTACATAATTGAAGAGCCGGGTGAAGTAGCAAAGTTAAGTAGTCATTGGGGTGCCCTGAATTATTAAGCTATTTACAATGTCCGAACTTTATTACTTGACCGCCGTATTTTTGTATCTAATATCATTTTGGATTTTTACGAATATTATGCAATAAAACGTTTCACTTACTTTAATATAAGAAATATTCATAAAAGAAATAACATTAAGAAAACAGGGTCTAATAAGGTAAGGTACATTAATGTTTTAAGTGCAATAATGAGATTACGTACTTGTAAAGTTATGAATTCGAATACATATTGTCAATTAATGTTATGTATTTTTAGCATTATCTCATACATGATCTAAGCATTTTTTGTGTTGTCGAATTCTGACAGATGAAGTATTTTGTGGCTCGTCGTAAGTTTAAAGAAGCTTTAAAGCCATACGACGTCAAGGACGTAATAGAACAGTATTCAGCGGGCCACGTGGACCTGCTGGGGAGAGTGAAAAACGTCCAGACTAGGTAGTACTCCTACCCACCGAAACCCTGTACGCCTTGCACAACCATTTACTCTATACCTTCTTAACTCCTTCTCTCGTCTGGACACTACACCACTGTCTTGAACCTCTGTAGTCAGATACTGGCTTACGATCTAATAAATGTACGTCTTAAGTAGCTAAACTTAGTAGTGTGTGATGCTATTTTTAATTTCAACCTATACAACAAAGTCTGCCATTGAAAATTTCCTGTCAGTGGAGCCATATCAAACAATCTAAATATTGTGGGAAATTTTCAATGTTTACAATATATACCCAAATTATCCAATTATATTTTACTAAAGGTAGGTACATTGATAAATATCAAACGCTCTATTTTCAGATTCCCTATATTAGACCAACTCGTGTGTACATACGAAACGCATGTCTTATTATTTCATTTAAGATACATAAAGACTACGATTTGACCTATTTTACGAAAGATATTTATCGAGTAGCTTTAACTTTGGCATGTATTTTACAATAAATCAATCACCCAAAATAAGACCAAAAATTAACATTTTGAAGTGAAAATCTTTGCATTCATTAATCAAATTATTTCATAATACCCATTTCATCAACATATACGATATATATAAAGATATAAAGAAGAATAATTTTCCTTCTTAATATGTACATCAATGCATACTTGCTAGACAAGAAAACCGTTTTTTAATTCCTCAATTACAACAATATATATACTTACACCTACTCTCCGAAATGTAATACGTTTAATTCAATTCTGACCAAAAATTCGATGAAAGAAGGAAGGGCGATATAAGAAATCTAAATTAGACACATGTTATACGTTTTCAATAAAAATATAGTAAAAAATCATGAAACGGACAGCATACTTGTAATTCTTATAATATCTAAAAGTTACACACAAGACGATTACGTACACGAATTCTATAGATATTCATACGGAAATTGAGGTGGCGCAGGACTATATTACCCACAGCCCACAGAGGAAATATTATAAAAGTAATTTTCGTCGTAATATCTGCTATAATATCTCGGCCAAATGTTCGACATTTGTAATTGTTGGGCAAAACTTCAAAGCTCATCGTTGAACTATGTGAATAATAGATACGCGGAATGTGGGTGTGTTATTATAAACATAATCGGCATGGTTTGCTGAAGATAAACAACAATTAACATAAAATCATACATTGTATATAGGAAATATTATAAGATTTGGACAGAAATTTGACTGAATATTGAATAATTTGTACAGGTACTATTAAAATTGCATATTTCTGAACTAATAACAATTTCCTGGTAACTTTATATTGAGCCATCACGTAATTTTTATTTCCGTGTAGCTCAAGTATTTTGTCGCACGCAAGAGGTTTAGAGAAGCATTGAAACCTTACGACGTGAAAGACGTGATAGAACAGTACTCCTCGGGGCACGCGGACCTGCTAAACCGAACCAAGAACCTTCAGTACAGGTGAGATTTCATGAAGACGATGATATTAATATACCGTCCGGGGCGCTACAGATGTCCGAATTACCACAACATTCATATACATATCTATACACTGGAGATCATCTTTCAATCTCGTTAAAGTTATTAAAAATATAAACGTGAAGAATATAACAAAATGTTAGTTCCGCACAGAACACATTTAACATAGGCTTTATTTAAATTCAGTGGTATCGATATAAGTCAAAGCTGTATCATCGTGTATTTAATAATTAGTAGTTATTGGACAAATTACTGTCAATATAATACTATTTTAAATTTAATGATATATTATAAAATGACTGCAAGTATCTGTCACCAAATATAATTTACTTAGCAATGATTGTATTAGAATAGTTAAAATAACTCTTATGTGTAATTTCGTTGTAGTTACTAGTGATAAAACAAATTTCACGAAATATTCTTCTAATATTTTACTGTACACGTGTACCTTTGTTATTCTAATCCTTACTATTTCTTTATAATATTTTTATTGAAATGCATCTTATAATTTTAATAATCCAATAGATACGTAATAATATATGACATTATTTGTATTATCTGTATTTAAAAAAAGTTCCAAAATAAAGCAAAACAAGACGTATTTATTTAAACTAATTTTTAAATTACGTAGTTGTAACCACATATTTATTAGTTATCACATTAATAAACATTTGAGACCATCGCAACATCATCGTTCATCGAATGTCAAAGGAAGAATATCAGGCTACATCTATTTATTTACACTATTTATTTATTGCTTTATTGCCATCAATTTCAATCGACGACTGCTACGCTTTGTGCATTACCTATCTTTTGCTCTGTTTGATTCGATTTTTCAATGTATCTATGATTTCATGGAGAAGTTTCAACAATTGTTTTTAATATTACCATCAATATCTTTCTATATCATATATGATTGTTGATTTTTACAAATAAGATTAAAGAATATAACAATTGTATTAATCTCACAGTAGATATATATATATATATCCATAAGATTATAAATATAAGATTCTAAAACACACAGCCGTTTTTAATACGCTTTATTTATATTTAAACGACTGTATTTGTATTTTTTCATGCTAATCTTGGAAACGCTAAGCTAATTATTTGTATACGCACAACACTCAAACAATTAAATACGAATATTAAGAACCATTGTTGACCTTACTATATTTGCACTCTTTCTGAAGTTAATTTACTTGTTCCCTAATTAATCAATATGAAGTAGTATAGTGTTCCTTTAACTATTTATATTAGTAGATATAATTGAACTCCTTAGCCACGATTGAACCACGACCGTTTTGCATGATGAGTGTTTACGTGATCTACTGCTTTGCATTATATCTTCGCATGCACGGAACATTGCCAAGTGTGAGTTAATACATACGTATTGTTATAATTATCCTATGTTTTATAAACAACAATGTTTATTTTTTACTATGACTGTATGGTCTGATGAAATACATATGGTATGGTCTGTTCTGTCGCCGTACACAATCGCAAGTTAATACAAGTATATTAAATTTGATGATAATTCTGGTGCATAAGAAACATTAAACCAGAGATGTGACTTATCTAATATATAAGATACAAACACTAGATACAAGGTACGTATTCCCATCTTGTATCAGAAATACTTTTTTTTAAATTTATGTTGTATCTTGTATTTAAATACATTTGTTTTGTATCTTAGTATTTTATAAATACTTTCTTTATAAGATACTTTTAGTAATAATCAAATTATTTATTGAAAAACAAAAATCGGATCGGAAAAGATGAATCTTATTACATGTTTATAGAGGATTCTGATTCTTCTATTATAAGGTGCAAAAACACGGGGTCTACTGCCAGCTCTTTGACGACCCGCGTGGCGGAGAGGTCACCCCGGAGAGATACCGGTCTGACACGCAGTGGGTCCCCGATTCGATCCCCGGCCAGACAGACATCTGAATGATGAGTTTAGATTTCTGTTCTGGGTCTGGGTGTTTGTGTATTCGTCTTTGTGTATCCATGGCACCCACGACACAGGAGAAAATCCTATTGTGGGGCTATGAGTGTAGAAAGCGTTTATGTTATGTTTAAGCTCTGCTGACTTAGGAACAAACGATACCTATATAAAAATAAAGACATCAACTTAAACAGCTTAAATACTATATTTTTACTTATATATTTTTTTAATGTAGAATAGTGCATTAAATAATATATATTTTTGAAATATATAACACCTGTTTGTCAAGTTCTACCCCTGTGGAGCGACTCTTTGTTTTTAGGGGTAAGATCATGACGCCTCATCGAAGAACAAAATAAATATATATATTTTTTTAATAAAAAAATAAAATCCCACTTCTATGCAAAAAAAAAAGTAAAATAATTTAAACATATGTTGGTATCTTACAT
>MOOZ01000475.1:835530-858867 GCA_002930495.1 Cecropterus lyciades | reverse complement strand
AAATAAACTAACCACTAAGACATAATAATGATATTAAAAAATTTGAATAACTAAAAAAAAACATTTTATAAATGATAATGCCATAAATTTCAGTACAACAAGAAAGGAAAATATATTAAGCATATTAATTTTTGTAATACAAGTACATTTGTAATAAGTTAAATCAACAGATGCAAAAAATGGATTAAATAAATAGATAGGTACTTCCTCCTTTACTTTTCGATTACCGGTAGGTACCCATATATTTACCCGTATTTTTTTTGTATATTTCTGACATAGTAAATGATTGCTTTAAATGAGTTTGTTATAATTGGAGTTCATGGTTAATCAAGGGACAGGCCAAACGTGGACATAAGTGTAAAACTTAATGCATGGCAAAACATGGTTTGCGTAGATATGGGTCATCTGACTATAATAACTTTTTCAATAATTCATAACATAATGCACAATTATGTCAATCGTAGTAGGAATAAAAACCTCAAAGCATTTGCACAAAAAATATTAGATTTTAAAATATATTTTATTATTTATTAAATTTATTATAAAATTATACCTGCTCGCACTCTTATATACCTTACTGTTTTATTCACTGTATGGTAAGAAGTTTTAAAATTGTTTTTATCTATTGAATAGATTGTTTCTCAAATGTTTATTGTTTAAATCGTGAGGCATGCACAAAATAACGTGTCTTAGTAATATAATGTCTTTATAAATGTTGTAAGTAACTGGATATGAAACTTATATTCGCTTTTACGTTGACGTAATATTCTCATTACATTACGAACGTGGATAATTTCCATATTTGTGGCTTCTCATACCTTTAGAAGAGTGATCATAGTGAACTCCAAAAACCGTCCTTTTGCAATATAATTTATCGAAGGCGTGAAAATTATGAAAGTCTTCCGTTTGGAAAATTATCAACTACGACATGCAATCTGCACATAAGGTCGTGTATTCGTTGAAATTTAACAGGAAAACGAATCTTATAGAAAAGCACTGAATACATATACAATATGAGAATATAGCAAAATAACAACATTCAGTACCTAATTTGGATGGATATTAGTAAGGAGCCCACAGAATTATTAAAGTTGCATTCAACAATTTTAATCTCATCGTTGTTTTATCATTTCATTATTTCATAAATTTACAAGATAATGGAACGATTCTTCTATCTCAAATATTTTAAAATTCACCAGTCTAAAATGACGTGACGGTATCTATCATATTAAATTTAATATTGTATATGATCCTTTTTCTTAAAAAGCTTAAAGAAATATAATTTTAATAGCAGTTTTTGATTGCGCCATGGCAAAAAATAGTAGGTACTTACTTACACGTGGTAAAATTTATCGTGGTAATCATACCGAAACCCTATAAACCCGAAATGGTGATTACGATTTTTGCTTCAATTTTTTATTATTTAAAAAATCGAATTACCACTATTAATTAAGTGGACTAAATTCATAAGTGTAATGCTTTTTTTAACTTCTGTTTAAAAATAAAATTGTGAACAATTAGTATCTAGTAAAAATGTTTAAAAAAACATAATGAATTTTTCACAACAAGAATAATAATGTAAATAAAAAAATGTTTTTTTATTCTTAGAAACACAAAAGATTTTTTACTTACATTGTCATTTTTGACGGCATAATTTGTGTAATAAGTATAGGTATATGTATAGAAGTGGAACATTTTATTAAGAATCAAGATCGCAGTGTTATAAAGATGACAAATAAAACTAAGTAAGACTTAGCTGTTAATTAAAAAGCAATCGATACCTACATTATAATTTGTTATAGAATTATTTATGATATTTTTTATTATTGTTGAGTATATTAAGAGCATTTTATTATTTGACCTTCTAAATTGTTACATATTCTAGTATCCTGGAATAAACTGGTTGATAGTCAACTCTACAAATTCATTTTTATTTTCCTTGCGTTGTCATAACCCCATATTGAACAATATGATGAGAATTTAATAGGTAAGTATCAAGTCACTAGTGTCAAACCGAAGCTTCGGCTTCGGCCACCGACCACCATCTGCCAAAAAAAACACATTCGGCAAAAGCTTCGACTTAGGCTGAAATGGGCCGAAGTTTTACGCGAAGCCGAATGTTTCACTAACAAGCGTCGAAATTGAATGAATTGTTAGTAGATATTGTTACGAATTCGCGGCATCGCAATGGAGATGGTGAAGCGCGGGGTACATACATACCAGTGATGTACAAGATACCTTGTACAAAGTATTTGGAATACAAAATGGAAGATACAAAATACTTTCGAGAATGGTATCTGAAATACTAGATACAAAATACGTACCTATCATTCAAATACTTTCTTGAATATAAAATACTTTTGTAAAGAAAACAAAATTTTAATGAATCACATTTATTTATTTTACATTAATTATTTTCAAACAGAGATGTTACTTTTTTAAAATACATGTATTGTTATATAACATATAGCCTTACTCAAGAAATGGACTTGTCAACAAAAACAATAATTCAATTCGTACCAGTAGTTTCTGAGACTAGCGCGTTCAACCAATAAAATATTAATACAAATATCATGAATTAATATTTTATTGGTTGGTATATATATATATAAGTGTCTCATCAATAAAAAATTGTAACAAAAAAATAAACCGACTTCTATGCCACATAAAAGCAAAAAAATATTTAAATTATTTTTTCTTTTTTTGTGGCATAGAAGTCGGATTTCATTTTTTATTAAAAAATATAAAAGTATAGTTTTTTCTTCGATGAAGCATCATGATCATATCTCTAAAAGAAAAGAATCTCTCCACAGGTTTGGTTTTTGATTTATAAGTCACTCAGTCATTATACCTTAATATTTCAATAACTGTTCGGGATACATTTATGAATTTTGAAATGCTAAGCGGTCTCAGAGGTTTTTAAAGTTAAATTTGAGTTAGTAAGGGGTCAAAAGGGGTTCTAAATGGTTCCTGTAAATAACACATGCGTTGCTTTTCGCCAGAGAACTTAGCAACACGTTGCCGCATGTTTTGATAGCCTAAGGAATATAAATATTAGATTACAATTTTGATCAACATTGTATTTAGGTCATTTCAAACTATCACAAATCATTTAAGCCGCCTCTATGATACAATCTTATCTAATATCCTGTTATTTACGGTTAGGCAGATAGGTATGAATCTAAGGCCATAGAGGAAAGTATGAAAAATTATCAGTTCAAAACGTTTATCGTAGACATGGCGATTGACACTGTGACACATTGACAGTGACAAGTTCATAATATAAATTGTGTCTTTGAAGCTTCATTTCATTTCTTCTTCACGGTGTAGTTTGTAAATATAAATAAATAATTGCAGACATTCTAAATAATGCCAACACACCCTACACAATACGAAGAAGATCGAGCTTGGGAAGGAGCGAATCACACTCAATATGAAGTAAGTGGTCAATAAATTTTTAAAATTCACAAATTCTTTACTAATATTTTTTAATACATAACATTAACATCATGCAGGAAGAGGCAGCCGAGGATGTCATTGATAATCCTGAAGAAGTACTTCAGGAGTGCCTCGAAAAATTTAAAACACCAGACTATATAATGGAACCCGGAATATTCGGACAACTCAAAAGATATTTCCAAGCTGGTGGCAACCCGGAGCAAGTTATTGAACAGTTATCTATAAATTACAATGCTGTAGCTCAGATGGCAAACTTGCTGGCTGAGTGGCTAATTCTTGGAGGTAAAAATGTTTATTTGCCAGTAATTTAAATCTCCATAATCATAAATCATAAATCATACGCATCAATAATTACCATTGTAATTTTTTTTATAGTATGGAAGTAGCAAACGAGCATGTTCCCCACCTGATGGTAAGTGGCTACTGCCGCCCATGGACATCTGTAATCAACCCTAGGTAAAATCAAAGTCTAACCTAAGGTTAGCCACAGATGCGTTGCTACCCTTGAGGACTAAGATAATGCCTCGAAAAAGTATGTCTCCCTTACCACACCCTTCAGACCAGAACACAACAGGGCATAACACTGCTGTTATTAGGCATAAATAGGTGTGGTGGTAGTGCTTCCGGAGTCAAACCACAAAAAGTTCTAGCACCTTCAAATGTGATTATGAAGTGGAGACAGTAGATAATTGTAAACACCTGGTGTTGTCACTTCCCATGAATTCAAATAGATCCAATAAGCTAGAGGTCCTTTCCAAAGATGATCCAATGATGATTTGTGCAAATTTAAATATTATCATATTAGTACAAAAGACAGCTTTACTTTATATCTAATAATGCAGATATATATGTAGTAAGCATGAGTCTCATGTATTTCTAATTTGTATCAAAAGAAATTACAATCATTTCCTTTTTTTTAAATGTACTGTAATTTATAGCCTAAAATATGGCCTGGCTGATAAATGTAACAAATTTTTATTTATCAGGAGTGAAGGTAACAGAAGTACAGGCTATGGTTGAAAATCACTTGAAAGATATGATACTAAAAACATTTGACCCCAAGAAAGCTGACACAATATTTACAGAAGAAGGTGAGGTAAGTTTTATTTTATTGTGCAAAGTATTTTGAAGGATACAAAAAATACTTGTATCGGATCACTAAATAAAATACATTATAATAATACACCCCCACCAGCATAACACTAAAAATACAGTAAATCTTAAATTGATGTTTATTAATGACGAAATAAGCCTATAATCAATTATACTTTTTACCTGTAAACACACCTTAAATATAAATATTTGTGAAATCTTGTGTCATCATTGGCAACTGGTGTTTAAACACTCCAGAGGGAGTGAGCTCCATGGGATGTGGGAGAGCTCCCTATTGAATGTTATAAAAGATAAAATCTAGGATTATGGCCACCATTACATATTCCATTTACTATTGACAAAAACAACAAATGTCCTCCTCTCTCAGTAGACGAGGACTCCAAAAGACCTGTGATAGCACTTGAATGGATGGATGGATTGAAAACTGGCAATTCACTAGTGTCTGACCGAAGGTTGAAGCTTAAGCCAATTGATCGGCTATGGCCACAACCTTCGGCCGAAACCAAAGGTTCAAAAACCATAAGGAATTCAGTTCAAAATTGGCTAAAAAAGATTTATTTAATGATTTTTATTTAACCAATTCTGTTTTGTACATAAAGATGTTGTTTGGATATAAATAAGTTCATATCAATCCTTTTTAAGTTCATTCAATTTAGGCGCTTGCTTGAACCTTTGGCTTCAGCAAAAACTTCGGCCCATTCGGCCAGCATAGTTTTTGCTGGAGGTGTTTTTTTTGGCTGAAGGCGGCCGAAGCCAAAGCTTCGGTCGGACACTACAATTCATTTTACAATAAACTAGAATTATAAAATACTAAATTATGCTCCCATGAATTACACACTATTTTGTCCTGTATGTATCAAAGTTACAAAGATTTTTTTTACTTCTAGACACCTGCTTGGCTTACCGAGATGATTGAACATCCGACTTGGAGATCACTCATATATAGATTAGCAGAAGAGTATCCGGACTGTTTAATGTTGAATTTCACAATAAAGGTATTTATATTTATTTATTACACCTTGTTACTGACACATTTTTTATTTCTTTTTGCTTATTATAAATTATAATGAGATGCTTAAAACATGTACTAGACATAAAGCTCATTCACAAACAATATTTTTAATTTTAGTTGATATCAGATGCTGGTTTTCAAGGGGAGATAACCAGTATATCAACTGCAGCACAACAGATAGAAGTTTTTTCGAGAGTTTTGAAATCTGCAATTGTTGGATTTTTGCAAAGTTCAGATGATTGGCAGAATAGTGTAACGGAATGTGCAGTAAGTTATTATATTATATTAATAATATTATATTAAAATACATATCCACCTTTATTTTGAACTCTTGTCCAATTTTAGTAAAACTTGAAAATAAGCCCCTTCCCAAATAGGAAAATATTTTAAAAATTTAAATACGAAATTGATCTATAATTTACTATATACTTTTCATTTACAGAAAATGGTATGCCATGGTGCTCATACTTATGTTTATAGCCAAGTGATTGTACATATACTTGCTCAAGAACCAAGGGGAGGAGCAATTATGAAAAGACTGAGTCAAGAAATTACTCGCTGTGCACAACAAAGGTGAAAATTTTGATAACACTTAGTTATATGTTTTAAATACATTGTGGCTGAGACATTGTATTAGCTTTAATGAGTAAAGCTTTATAGGTTTTAATTATTAATAGCCTTATTAATTAGGTTAAGTAAAATAAGTACTTTTTATACAAAATCCTCTGTAGATATGGCTTACCAAAAAATACATCCGTCCTATAGAATTACACTGCTAAATGTAGTCCTTCCCTAGAAGTGAAAATACTAGTTATTTAAGTCAAAATTACTAAAATCAAGATGACGCGAGAGGACGGCCACACAATTCCTTACATCACTCAGAATGCAAGACAGTCTTATACAAACTAACTTGTAGCAGCAACTATTTAAAATTAGATTAAAAAGTAGGATATATGATTAATTGCTGTCTTTTAAATAAAATTTACTTATATAAATTGTATCTTATGTTATTAAAGTCCACCAATGCTAAACATTGATGATAATGTTAATATCACGAGATGTCATGTCACATTACATACACTTACAAAATTGCGTTTAGATGTTATTATATATAATTTTATTATGTAACGGTTTTAAAACATTTGAACAATGCTTCAATATCCAACAATTAATATAATATTAATTCTGTTTCAGTGGCCATGATGTAACTCCTATAACCCTAGCCCTGACGCCCGGCGAATCGTGGCGAAGTGCCCGCACGGCCCTAGCTGCGATGTTGTCTCGAGGTGCCTTAAACCCTGCTGATATTTCTGTACTATTCCGTGCCTACACTCAACCGGAACCACCTCCGGTTCATTTGATAAGAATTCCGCAATTCCTTGGTATGTACAACACTAAAAATCTATCAAGTGGTAGTTAGAATTCAAAATAATGCACTGAGCACTACTTAATACACTTATAAAAAAAATTATACCAAAAAAATGATTTCTTACATTTTGCCGAATTTTATTATTTAAGTATTTATTTGTTTTGAAAATTAAACCAATTACTTTTGCTCTTTAAATATATGCAGCCTTTTAAAATTAAGGTAGACTAATTAAAAGATGACTTAAAGATGTAAAACTTGAGTAAAATTTATAAATATTTCACTTAAAAATACTTGTGTTTATTTCAGAACTTCTTGTGGATTCATTGTTCAAACTGGGCAGCAAGTTAAATCCCGAACATAAATCAAAGTACATGTATCTTCTAGCTTATGCTGCTAGTGTTTGTGAAGGTATCTCTTCCAACAGGCCGGTCAAAGATGAACTAAAGGCGACAGTACAGGCCATTGAAAAGATTCATGCCGTTTGTAGTAGTTCAGCCAGTTCCAGTGAACTCATTGCTGAATTGCCATCTTTGTACCACTGCATCAGGTATATACAATGTATAGCAAAATATATGAATATTTCATGCAGAGAAAAAATCGAAAATATTACACTTATAATAATACATACTATTAAAATCAAGTAACATTATTTGGTAATATTGGAGCTACTCCAGCTTCAGAGAACAATCTGGTCATTCTTTTTATTGTACACAATTTTCATGGCGTTTATGAAGTGGTGTGTACATAAGCTTTATCCAGGTGGTAGAACCAGTTTAGATCGACCGGGAGGTACCACTGCCACACGTATTTATAGCATAAAGCAATTGTTGTCGGCTCACTTATATATGAAGCGACCATCTCAATCCTCGGGAGTAGCAACGCATCTGTGATCGCCTTCAGATTGAACCTCTGTCTCCATATGAAGTTGCTTACAGATGTCTACGGACGGCAATAATCACCTGGATCAGGAACCTTGGAACCAGGTGGACTGCATTCTCATTTGCTACTCCAAACTGATAAAAAAAGCTATGGCCCATGGCTATGAAAAAATGTGGCCCATTTAGTAAACAGTTTCAATTCTATGGCTTTTTCCCAGGTCTGATATATCCCCTGCTAACCACACTTATTTCAATTTCAGGTTTCCAGTAGTTGGAATGGGCATACTGGTATGGGTGGAATGTGTTGTAACTGAGCCTTCATATTTTAAATTGTGTACAGAACACTGTCCAGTGCACCTAGCCTTGCTTGATGAAGTTGCCTCATGCCACCAATTATTGCATCATAGACTATTGAGACTGCTAGTGCAGTTATTTGAATCTCCCCAAGATGAGTTGGAAATTTTAGTGCAGGTACTATTTTTAAACTATTGAAATGTGTGTACATAATTATAATGTTTGTATATATTACTATATATTTTTTTAAAGTTGATACCAAAGTTTAGATTTTAGATTATAAAATAAGCGAATTTGTAAAGAAAAAAGAAAATGTACAACAGTGAGCTGTTGCATATATAATACCAGTATATTTATAAGTGGGTATTATTTTATATATTAATACACTTATACAAGTGTATTATATGATTATAAACACTTGTATTACATGACTATAATAATAATTTTCGCATAATTTTCAGTTGGAGTTGAAGAAAATGCTTTTGGACCGCATGGTTAATTTGCTCAGCCGTGGTTGTGTTGTTCCTGTCCTACGCTATATCAAACAATGTTGGCAACGTGGCGACACTGACATATCTTTAATTCGATATTTTATAACAGAGGTGATTATAAAATTTAATTCGCGAATTTATAAGTATATGATAGACCTACACTAACACAAATCTTACCTGCAGTAATTGTTTTGGAAGCCAGTATGGTTATAAGGAAATTTATGAACCATAGAGTAAACCTGCCTACAAAAATTTATAAAAAATGTTCTTTGTATTCTGGAATTTCATATATTTTATAGAATTATTGCCAATGATTTCATACCATGGCTGTTGTAACGTAGTCATAGGTTACAACAGCCATGTTATGAATGCCATCATACACTGACGGATAATTTTTATGTCGGATTAAAGTGCACGTCAGATTAGACGGAAACCGAACTACCGCATGTCTACAATATATAATACCTTTCAAATATTGAGCATTTTTAATATTTCGTGACAGGTATTAGATGCTATAGCACCTCCTTACACGCCAGAATTTGTTCAATTAGTGCTACCAATGGTTGAGAATGAAGAAATAACTGGTACAATGAGAGCAGAAGGTGAAAACGACCCTGTTTCAGAATTTATAGGTAATTCAGACTCAATTCTTTTCCTTGCTAAAGTAGTTATGGCCAATCTCTATGGCATCAAGTCTATAATTATTAAGACATATTATTATCATCTACAATTATTAAAACTATTCTAAATATTTAAGACATGTTTCTCACTAAGTTATATTTCTACTTTTTAAGCATGCATCAAGAGACACTAAAATGATTATTTTTAGACGCTCAATATTCAATCCAATCGGTCAATGTTTGGTCATAACTGCTTTAAAACTACAGATGTTACATTCAGACCTAAACTGTTTGCACAGTCTTTAACTGCTGTGATATAAACTTTAAATATGCGTATTATTTAATTTTAACGCCGTATTATTTGTTTCAGTTCACTGTAAGGCACACTATGGAGTGGTTTGAAGTGAAGAAGAATGTTTTAAATTTTATCCTTCATTTTAAAGATATTAAAACACATTTTATATAAATACTAATGTCTATTTATTTATTTTTTTTCCGACAATTGATATCAAACCCTGACATGTTTTGATAAATGTTTAATATTGTTGTAATGATAAATAGAATATTATGAGAGGTGAATTAATAATAAATTACTACCTGGTCTATTTGCATGAAAGTTAAAAATTAACTCCAATTTTTTTTAAGTATGTACAAACAAACAAAAAATTAAGTATGAATAAAATATGAATCAACTTCCTCTAGCAGCTTTTCTCTCATAATATCTTTTCAATGCCTGGTCAAATACTTCTCCCACTGTTCTCTTTTTCCATATGTCAATCTTTACTTTCGGTTCAATTACAACAGTTTCTGTAACTGGTTCTGTATCTTTGATTGTATCCTGTTCATCTTTAGACTTTGGAGAATTATTCTCAGTTATTTGAACATCAGATTTTTTAATATTTTTATCTTCTTCATCGCTTGACTCATCAATTGAAAAATCAGAATCTGCATCAATGTTCGGATCTAATGCTTTGGATTTCTTTGCTATTCTTATATCTTCTAAATTACAACGATTAATTTCTTCCTCTGAATCTTCAATTTCACCTTCTGACAGCTTTTTGTTACTGTCATTTGATATTTTTCGCTTCCTATAATTTCTGCTTTTAGACGTCTTAAGATTATCTGAAACATCTTTTTTAGAACCTTTTTCATTAGTAGCTTCACTTTGCTCTTTTTTGTCTTCAGTCTGAATAGGATTGTCTGATCCTAACTTTTGTTCATATAAATGTCTATAGAATCCTCCTGAAAAATTCACGGTCAAGAGTTACAGTCTTGTTTGTAAATAACCATAGTTTACAGCCTGCATATACAAATACAAATTTTGAATGAATTAAAGTAAGACAAATTATAATATTGCTTATCATACCTAAATCTTTCTGTTTTGTAACATCCCCAATACTCTCTAAATACTCTTCATATTTTTCCCTCTCTTCTTCTTTTCTCAATTCTTCCAATTTCTTTTTATATGCGGAAGTAACAAATATTTCCTTGTCTGCAAATTCATCACCTTCTTTTTCCCTTTCTTTTTGTATCTGCAAAAATATTTTATAACAATATGAAAGAATAAAAATATTTGTAGGTAAGTTACAAAAACTACGGGTAATCATGCTACACTACTGAGTGAGCAATAGTCGCACCTGAGAATTTAACAAATGAGGTTTTTTCACTAATGTTTCTGCCACATATATGTATATGCCACATATTTTTGTCTTAACTTTATTTGACTTTGATTCAAGTTAAGACACAAACATATATGCTAGAAAAGTATATCACTTAAAATTGATGCTGTATATATTACAAATAACTAAAAGCCTATCAACATACCTGTCTCTCAACACGGCGTTCATGTTCAATTTTCCTTTTATTTGCTGTTTTCATGAGATTTTCAATATACTTTGGTTTCCTTTCCTCTTTAGTTTTCTCTTTTTTACTATCTTTTTTAGTAGCAAGTGTATCATAAATCTCATCATATTGATAGACTGTTGCATCTTCCAAAATAGCTTTTTCTTGAGTAATTTTTGCCTGTTACCAAGTAAAATATTGTAAATAACTTCTACAAAGAATAGACACATCAGATTTGTCAATATCTGATATTAATTATAAAAGTTAATAGGGAGGCATACTTAAGTTGATGCATAAGCATTCCAACTTAATCCTTAGGTGTAACAACAGGATCCAATCTAAGACAAGATTCTAATTCTATCTTTATTCATCTGTAACCAACTGTTCATAAAAACACTACTCTGTAGTACGACTTTATCTTGTTTCCTCAAAATAATCATTGTTTATGTTTTTACCCATACATTGCAATATATATTGCATTTTACTCCACGTTTTTGTTTTCATTTTCAGCCATATTTGGCAATGCTGAGCGAAAACATACAATGATTGTTTTAAGAGAACATATAAACTGGTACTAATGATATAGAGGTTCTACTGTTACTCTTACTGAAGTCAGTTTCAGATATGTTACCATCCATTAGGATGGTAGCCCTGTACTTTTACAAAAAAAACATGACCTCCTTGAATTTATAACTTGGAGTGACCAGAGTACATCCCTTGTTAAACCATACGAGTTAAACCTTTCAAACTACCTTTACTTTAAGGCCATCTTTACTGTTATTGATTACACATGTACATGCGATGAGTGACCACGTACTATTAGCCAAACTGCCTTTAGAAAATGCATGACAAGTCATGCTTGTTGCCTGCTTCTACATAATAAAAAATGACAAACTAGAGATAAAACTTATAATATTTCATAAGACTGCGATACTGTTACAGAAGTATTTAAAAAAGGACTTTAGTTACCCATATACTGTAGTCGGTACCATAGAATCTTTATACACATAAAATGTGATGTCCAAAAGGGTCGGATTTAGAATCAGGCAACCTTAAAGGTGGTAAAGAGGGTAGAAAAAACTACTTGTCTCCGGCAGGCGGGAATTGCGAGAAGGGGAAGTACTATGCACCCCCTACCCGCTCCACCACCCCTCTCCCCCATTATGGTGGCAAGATTCTAGACCACTGCGGTCCAAAATGTTATTCACCTGTCTGTTGATGTTGTCACTGGGGCGCAATAGGATTGGCTTTTTTTTCGACTCATCCTCAGAGTCAGATTCATCGCCAAATACATTATGGCTTGCTTTAAAGGCAAGCTTTGGAGCTTTCCCTCTATCAGGCAGTATCAGTCCATATCTACAAGTACATAAAATTATACATAAATAAACGTTTACAACAAATTATTACAAAGTGGATGTGAATGTTATTGTTTTAAAACTTTAAAATGACTACAATCATAAAATCATACATAAAAACCAATGTACTTTCGTGTTAATATTTAACATGAAATTATTGCAAATACTTACTTTTTATTCTCAGACATCCTCAATAATATTAAAACAAGAACTTAATAAGCCCTATTAACCCAGCAAAGTACACTGCTGAATATACAGGCAGACATGCAGAACATTACGTCTATATGACAGTATCATTTAAATGATGTAGATTTTTACTCTGTGAAGCCATGTCATACATAACATCATGACAGCTAGTTACTATTAGTGACATTCTGTGTTGCTAGCGTTGAATTACATTACTACAGCATGTGACATGTAAACCCATTTTATTTACACGTTTTATAAATCATAATCTCATATGTGAAAAGTTAAAACAACATATTTTTTTTCATTTTGAAATATTTTCCATACTATTTTAATACTTTGATATTTGAATACTTGTCCACACTATTTAATTGTTGCCTTCTCAAATTCATAAAGGCTCCTGCACACTATGTCGGCTGCACCACTGATGGCTTTTCCACGGCATAGTATGCAGGACCGGTGACCCAGTGTTGTCTATATCTATAACTCAGATAAATCTAGTATAGTGATCGTGCCATTCCGGGAAATCTTAACCCACTACTCTCGTTTTTTCGAAGGAGAACGTTTCAGCGTGAGCTCCTAGTAAAGACGTGTCCGACTACCTCAAGTTGACTGCAGTTAAATAAACTTGGCCAGTCCAACAAAACCTCGACACCCGAACCCGGGGAGTTCCCTTATAGTTTGCCCTGAATTTTGCAAACGAAGTATTGGAAGTGGAATAAATAATTTGAACTTTGAACGACAAGTTTAAATTATCAGTTGTGACGTTGTCAGCCCTTGTCTTGTCAGTGTCACTAAAGACGCTTTGATAGTCACGACATACTATACATTTATTTAAATGATTTATATATCGAAGTACTTAGTATCGGGTTCAAGATTTTATTAAATTAATAATGATTATATTATGAATATGAAGGAAACTAATAATAAGCTACCAAAATCTGCCTTAGCACTATACGTAAAACTTTATTGCAAGAAAAAAGGCTGTAGTAGTAATAAAGTAAGTGGGAAGAACATAATGTTTTGTATGAGGTTACTTCTGTAAAAATAATTACAATTATAATTGTAATCACTTATCATATTAATTCTTAATACATAATGTATATTTTTTCTTTACACTATGGATGTAGCAAATGAGCATGCAGCTGACCTGATGGTTAGTGGTGTCTGCCGTCCATTGACATCTGTAATCAACCCTAGGTAAGATCATAGTCTAACCCAAGGTTACCCACAGATACGTTACTACCCGCTGATGACTAAGATGGAATGCCTCGGAAAAGAATGTCTCCCTTACCACACCTTTCAGACCAGAACACAACAGCGCATAAACACTGCTGTTATAAGGCAGAAATAGGTGTGATGGTGGTGCTTCCGAGTTGAACCTAAAAGAGTTGTACCACCTTCAAATCTTAATAACTTAAACAACTATAAGAATACAATATATATACAAGTTAAATAAATAATGAAAACTAAATAAAAACCCAAAATTAATGTGTAAATAAAAATTTTAAAAAATTCAAATCACTGTTCATTATTCAATGACCAAAACATTTCTTTTGCAAAATAAGCACCAGCCCTTGTCTCCTAAAAAGTGGACCAGTCATGGCTACAGTTCTTCGTAAAAGAGCTCCCAGAACTGTATATTTGTGCCATTTCTCAGATTCAGCTGCTGTTGCTGGATCACCTGTGAGTCATGGTAAACTATATGTGATATGTGAGCCAGTATATTGACATAAGTTGCATCCAACACTGTTCCTCCCATTTTTAAGGAACAAGTATCATATCTCTTCCTACGTGCTTATAGTATATTTGTGTGATAAAAAATAAAAAAAAAACATACCTTTTTGCGAACCAATATTTATTACAGCAAAATCTCCTTGTAGAAGCAACAAAATCCTGGGTTTCATTAAGCAAAGAGGACAAACAGTATTTTAAAAATGCACTGAAGGAGCAAGACTTAAGATTTAAGAAAAAATTTGCATTAAGCTTACAAAATGCGCAGCCATATTTGAAAAGGAAGCCTGAAAGTGTTGTAAGGTATAAATAACTATTTAAAAATGGCTTAGATCTTTCATTTGAAACATTTGTGAAATGTAGATTGAGTAACATCAAAGGAAATAATGTATTTGTTTTAGAATTCTAAGTGTGTGATGTCTGTTATGGCCCTTATTCCTATCATATGGGTTAGTGCCCGCACAAATCTTCCTCCCCCTCTTCTCCTGCATACCATTTTCATTCTATACCAGTTTTTATGTAATGTGTGCCACATGCAATATGATTGGGAAAAGATTGCAGCAAATTCATGTATGAATGTAGGACATGCACAAGAGCTTAATAAACATGTGCATCAAGAAAATTATCCTAACTCTCCCTTTTACTTTAACAACTTTCACACATTCCCATGTACCTATTTTTTACAGATCACCTAAATTAAACACAGATTTGGATACAGAAGTAAAGAAAGAAACACAAGTTTATTCTGATGAACATCAAGTAATTAATGAACAAAGCTATAGCCCGGTATTTTATGAAAATCATCACGATAATGACCAGTAAGTATTCTCCTATGTTTAATAATAATAATGAGTCTTCTTTTGTGGTATCATTTTGTCTAAAAGAATTTATAAATCAGCACATTAGATAAACTAAGGTATAGTTTGTGTTAAATTGTTAAAAAAAAATTAAAATTTTTTGGGCAATGTCATAATTTTTAAGTATCACAATATCATTTCCTTTTCTATCTTTTTATAAATGCTCCTTGATGTCAATTGTCAATAAGGAACACTATAAATAAATGCACTTCTAGAATTTAAAATGACTCCTATCCGCTTGAAAGTTGAGATTTCAGACTTCAACACAGTTGCTTGGCATTGCTGTTACAAAATTACAGTGTAATTATTGTGCTGTATGTCCATGATCAAAAAGGATTTTTTTGTATGGATTATCTTCTACCACTGACATACATATATAATCATAATCACACAACATTATTTTTTATATTTTAATATTCCAGGTCGGAAAATTGCAACACAATTATTCCTTTTGAAAGTGAACACAGTGCTGTGGAACAAAATAATACTATATTAAGTCCTCAACATAACAATTTGGGACAAAATGATGTTATGTTCATACCTGAACCTACACCACCAATGAGGTTACAGATTATTATAAAATACAGTTCTCATAATTTATAATTTTTTTTATTGATAAAAATATAATGTTAAATTGCATTTTCAGATCATCTATGGAATTATTTGATATTGTTAAAAGCAATGAAGATATTATTAAAAGCAATGAGGAATCATCACAAATTTGTAATTGGACTGATTTATCAAAGTCACAAAAGAGAAGATATCAAAGAGCTCTCCATACTATCAAGTGTGACTACATAAAGCAATACACAGCATATTTAGAACAAATGACACCAGAACAATTGTTTTACTATTATAAATCTAAATTTTAAAATTACACAAATATCACGAGGCGAAAACTACGTCTTTCTAGGTTCATACAAGCGAACCTAAAAAAAAGTACTTTTCGCCTTGTGGTCGATATAAGATCATGCTATAGGAAAGTTGAATTTTCTTAACCCATTAACCGTTTGTGTCGCATTTATGGGATAAACATTTTCGGAATATGAATATAAATATATGCGACCAAATGCCATAGATCGTTTAATTTTTTTTATTCAAATACGCTGTATTATATTTAAAAGATTTTTTTAAATAAGTAATTAGTTAATTAAGCAGTAATAAACAGTTTAAAACACTTTAGTCTTTAAATTAGAAATCCTAAAAATAATATCCAAAGATAGATGAATTACGAGCATAACTTTAAGAAAATTGCATTGATGTGCAACGCCCATGTCGCAAAAAGGCGACATGATGGATGAGGCATATACTAAGATTTATCGATACAAATATAAATCAAAATAGAATTTTCTCTTTTAAATAGAATCTAGAATTTTTCATCAGTGTTGTGTTTATACACGTAGTTTTATATTCAGGTATAGATAGATATTGCACTTACGAGTATTTTTTATTTGTTTGTTGTAACCTGTTGTCGTTGCTGGGATAAAGATGAATTTGCGTATTAACTTATTACTTTTAATTGATTAAAAATAATGGCGAAGTTTATGTTAGGATTGATTTAAAGTAGTTGAAAATAGCTGAAATACTAATTAATAAATTGTTCAAAAAATTAAAAATTCTTGTTATACTAGATTTCCCGCCTTAAAACGTTTTGTAGGGTAAGTAGTATTTACCTAGATGATAGTTAATTACTTACTCACGTAAATATCATTATTACGATATCGATGCACGAAGTATCGACCTTGAAAAAGTTAAGTCATCCCTCTTTGGTGTAGGTATTTATTTTTCGAATCACTATGCCGGGCGCTGGAGGCACGACAAGTGATATAAAGTCGGGCGGTTAAAAGGTTAATTTTATTATTGCTTAAAATCCAGCTTACCAAAATCTATCAAACAAAAAAAAAATAAACTAAAGATAAAAATGTCCTTTACTGCTGTGTCTTAGTCTATTTATATGAAGATATTCAAATTATAATAGAGAAGACTGAACTGTAAAATTATGTAAGAGGAATGAGAAGGTTAAGAAATAAACTAACAAATGAGATTTTAAACTTTTATTGATTACATGTAATATTTTGAACATACACACTACATTTTTATTAAATCCTGACTCTCAGGGAAATTGTACTTGTTATTTTTCTTTTTAAAGATATACATAAAGCAGTATTTAAGAATTATGTATTTAGATCATATTTATATGACCATGATAGGAAATGGTCAGTTATAAAATACTGTGAATATTACTAAGAAACAATATCGCTAATCGAACTACAACTAAGTGTTACATTTAAAATAAATTATTGGATAAAATATAACAGATAACTTATTTTCCACAAATGAGACCAATGGCCATTCCCGCCATAAAAGATGCCATAAACACGTGGGATTCAGTTGCACGGTACTGCTCATCACCAATGAAGTTATTATACCAACGTTTGGCTTTGTATTCTTTCTTTTTCAATAAATCTTCAGCCTTATCCAATTTACGGTCAACAAATCTTTCTACCTGTAACAGTAAAATGGTGAAGAATTAGATTACAAGTTTTGATACATATGAAATTTCAACTGTAACATTTAATAAACACAAACATAAGCATAGACACATTTTCATAGCTTAAAGGTATGGGTATGAGCCTAAGAAAACCAACTTATTTCGTTGTCTTAAACTAAACAATCCATAATTATTATAAAGCCACCTTGATCACATAGTACAGTGAAACATCTGCAAACCATCAACCTGAAATTTAAGATTTGGTAAAATTTATAGGAGTATTATAACAAACTAAAAAGGTAGCTTTCAATTTTATGAATCTGCACTCCATAATAATAAAAAAAAACATTAACATACAAACCAATACATTTCCCAATCAACAACAAGCATTCAACATGTAATAAATGGTTAAAATAAGGATATATAAGTCCATGGGTATCAAAATAAATTAATTTAACATAAAAAGTGTGGGTATGATTCTTAAGGTCCAGGGAATATCGGTTTAAATGGTTTATTTAAAATGCTTGACCAGTTATTATCACTACAAGAATTCATTTACTGGAAATTTATCTTACACGTTATGTACTAGAAATATAATGAGGTTATATAGATATTTGTATTATTATTAATTCTCAGTCTTCTGAACCTTTTTGCAAAAATATGTGACATATAGAGATGCCAATCTTTCCATGAATTAATAAAACAATGTACTTCATAAGTATGATTAAAGCTTCCAGAGAAACATCCATTGCACCCACATAGATTTAGCCCTTGTAATAAATATGTACCTGTTTAGTATTTATTTTGTTTTTAAGAACTCACTTTAATAGAAATACATAGAAATTTATGATGATGCAATCCCAAAAAAGAATCCTCCTGTGAACCCTGCTGAATAATAGGAATTATCTTTCACAAATAAGAACACCTGCAACAAAAATTTTGGTTTATTTTAAATCTAATAAACGTTCATTATGAAATTCCCACATGCTCATTATTTACTAAAAGAAGACTGATGGCTAAAACCCTTTGACAAAAACAATGTTTGGCTACTAGTGAAAATATACTGGCCAAGCATGAAAATGTTTATGTAAGAATATTCTAAAATTAAAGGTTTTGGAAACATGAAAAATGTTAAAGATTTGAAAATTAAAGTAATATCCTTTAATTTTCAAAATACTTTTTTAACAATATATACCATAAATAGAAGAAACTAATTATATGACACTAATTAAAACATCTATCAACTGGGAGATTACTAAAACTGACTGAAATACGAAATTTATATTTAAAAAATTTTGGCATGGATATTAAGCTTTTTTTTTAACTTGTCAAAGTTGCACTTTTGACACAACATTTTTTTTTATTTCTGCCACACTTAAAGTAGTGGTAATATATATTTAAACTAAATAAAGATAGTACCTACAAGTTTCATTACCATCAAGAAGAATAATAGAGCCAAGTACTTTGCCATGCTATATGCAAGTTTTATACAATTTCATATTATCTGAAATTTAACTTACTTTTTGACTTACTTTTTCAAACCAATCTGGCGATTTCCCTGTAGCTTCCTTTTCAATTTTATCCGTTATTTTGTCAACTTTCTTGTTGATTTTGTCCCAATTTATGTCAACGTAACCTTTTTGACTTGCTATGTGCAATAATATGACACCACCGCCAATTCCAACAGCAGCGAGTTTGCCAATTTTCATTGTTATAAATCCTGTAATCCTAAAAATAAAATAACAATTGTAAAGTTCTTAATCGCGTAAGATTTAATTAGATGCACAAATAAACAAAGACCGTGATGAGTAACCACATACCATCCTGACGCAGTTCCTAAAATTAGCTGTTTGGTTGCGGATGTTTTACCAATATCGGCAATCGCTTTTTCAATGAAATTTTTCGCATCGTCGACAATTTTCTTTGCTTCTTCGGAAGCGTCATCTGTTTTAGGTTTCGCCATTTCAACAATTTTACTAGTAATCACGGAAAGGCAATTGAAGAATAAATCTTACTGTCGAACAAGATGACTTTGACTGAGAAATGAATGAATGACAGTGACAGATTCACAGAATATTTATTCACAAAACTTCCATAGACTATTCCAGAGTTTCTAGGGTAAGCGGCCCCTGACATCAAGGAAACAATTGTTTTTTTTTATGGTCTAAAGATCTAACTTGAACGACGTAACACCGAGTACTGAGAATCTTAGCCATAATTTAATTGGTGTGTTATTAAATATTTCTTGAGTTTCTATCCCTAAGGACTAAGTTGAAACGCCTCGGATAAGTATGTTACCACACTCTCCACACCTTTCAGACCAGAACACAGAAATGCAAAACACTACTACTATTATTAGGCAGAAACAGGTGTGGCGGTGGTGCTTTCGGAGTCGGATCGCAAAGAGTTCTACCACCTTAAAGATAGATGATATTACTCAGACTTGTTACATATATAACAGTTATATTTATCATCATCTAAAATCCTGAAACTATCATCTGGTATCAACGTTGTAGAGACGTGCACGTAGACACTTTAAATACGTACAACGTTAATATCAGGTGATCAATGCCTAGTTATACCATAGAGTGAGTAGAAAATACTCATATAAATACGAATTATCATTTACATTGTGCGCGTTTACATGTACGTCCGCCTACTAGGTGGTAAATTTTATAATCGTAGTTTAAATATTTTTATTAAATGGTTTATTTACATTTTTTGTTTATAAGTTGATTAAAATTCGTTTCGTTAACAGTAACTCTTTTGCTGCCATAAATTTCACAGACATTTTTTTCAATTATTAGAAAAAAAAAACAGTTTAGCACCCTGTTACATACGTACTCCTAAGTTTTTTGAAAGCTTTTATATTCTTAATTTTTCTTAAGAATAAAAAGGACGTTTAAAAAAATTATGGATAGTAGTCACAACCGCTCTGACGCATGAATTCCAGGTAAACTTAATGATAACGATGGCCCAAGTGGTATAAAGTGCACTTGTCGTAATGCATCTTTAAGGATCTGGGAAGTAGGTTACTCGGATGGTTCACTATCTCTTCTACTACAATCTTAGATAGAGAGATGGCCGCGAATTAAATGCACCATGCCAAAGCAGTAAAAAACATTTATGATAATAAAAAAAACGATAATGTCAGATATGACATTGACAAGTTTCTGATTTTAGTATCAATTGACTCTTATTATGATACTCTACTCATCAATGCTGCATTGAAATAAGTATTAATGAAGTGGTTAAATACAGCGATGGACACAAAGAATGGAAGTTACAAGTAAATTGTGAATAGTTTATAATTAAAGAATTGTGTTCGCTTTGAAACATATAATTTAAGAAGACATCAAAATGTCAATTTATGCTTTTGGTGTGTGTTTAAAAAAAGGAAATTATAGTAAACAGTTAAGAAACAAAGTAAATCAGGTTTTCCGTAGAAAAAGTAGTTTAGGGTATTGGGTAAGTTTAGTTTAATAGTGACATATGTATCAGTTGTTGCTGTATTGTTTTTTTTTTTAATTTAGTACTGTAATTAAATTTCAGAATGAAAATATTTCAACTGAAATAAAATTAAAAATAGAAAAGCATTGGTCCAGAGTAGTACTGAGTAAATCATGTCATGATTCCAATAAGTCATCTTACTATATTCTGCCAATGTTTCCATATCCTTCTGGCAATTTGCACATGGGCCATGTGAGAGTATATTCAATATCAGACACTATTGCAAGATTTCATAAATTAAATGATATCAACGTAATACATCCGATAGGTTGGGATGCATTTGGCTTGCCAGCGGAAAATGCTGCTATTGAGAGAAACATACCACCCCATATATGGACGGAGTCAAACATACAGTCAATGAAAACTCAGCTTCTAGAACTTGGCTTTAACTTTGACTGGGATAGGGAGGTTAATACATGTGATCCTAGTTATTACAAATGGACACAATATATATTTCTTAAGTTGTATGAAAATGATTTGGCTTATCAAAGCAAAGTAAGTATTTTTTTTAAATACACCTAGTAATAATTAAAATAACATTATATGCACATTTTCTCCATAAACTTTATGCTCTTATGGGTGTGGAATATTGTATCTTAATTATTGACATTGTAAAATAACTAATTATATATAAATGTTTTTTTATAAATCCTTTATGCTTTCATCTCATGTTGTGTGTCTCAGGCAAATGTGAATTGGGATCCTGTGGACAAAACAGTGCTTGCAGATGAACAGGTTGATGATAATGGATGCTCTTGGCGGTCAGGAGCAAAGGTAGAGAAAAAAATCTTAACACAATGGTTTATTAAAACTACAAGATATGCTAAAAGTTTGTATGATGGATTGGATAGCAAGCAATTGGAAAATTGGAATGATATAATTAATTTACAAAAACATTGGATTGGTGAATGCAATGGCATTGTAGTGACATTTAAAATTGATATTGGTGGCAGTATGAAATCATTTGATGTTTGGACTTCAGATCCATATAAATTTATCCATGGTGAATATGTAACCATGAGTTCAAGTCATGTTCTTTTACAAGAATTAGATAGGACAAAAATGAATAATTTATCATGCCATAATCCTATTACTAATTCACACATGCCAGTAATTGTTAGTGACAATGTGGAATATCCTGAAGGTAGAGATGTGTACATAGTTTGTGCATCACTTGACGAAAACGATAAGAATTTGTCTGTATCCCTAAATATTCCACTTAGTAAGAAAAGATTAAATGCAGATATTGAAAATGAAAATAAGAAAGCTATAGACATTGCTTTAAAGCAATGTGGTGGGTACTTTGTAAGTTCAAAGCTTAAAGATTGGTTAATCTCCAGACAGAGATACTGGGGGACTCCAATACCAATAATACACTGCCCTCAGTGCGGCCCTGTACCGGTACCATATGAGGACCTTCCTGTTCAATTACCAGAAATAAGCAAAATAGAAACTGGTAGCAGTGCATTGTCTAAGCTTAGTGATTGGGTAGATTGTAAATGCCCTCAATGTTTAGGAAATGCAAAAAGAGAAACTGATACTATGGATACTTTTGTAGATTCATCATGGTACTATTATAGATATTTAGATTCAAATAATGATAAGTTGCCATTTAATAAGGAAAGTCTCACAGGAAAGGTGCCAGTCACTTGTTATATTGGAGGGAAAGAACATGCAGTACTACACTTGTATTATGCTCGTTTTATGAGCTATTTCTTACACTCTCTTTCCTGGTCACCATCTAAAGAACCATTTAAAAAACTATTGGTTCAGGGAATGATAATGGGTCAGTCTTACAAAGTAAAGTCTTCGGGAAAATATATACCTGTAGAAAATGTTGAAAAAGTAGGTAAGAAGTATATAGAAAAAGGTACTGGTGAAGCTGTCTCTGTACAGTGGGAGAAGATGAGTAAATCAAAATTTAATGGTGAAAATCCTCAGAGGCTATTATCTACTTATGGATGTGATACAACTAGGCTGTTAATACTCGCTGATGTGCCTCCAGCTACAAGTCGCCGTTGGTCAGATGCAAGTAAGAATGCTGTAATAATTTTCTTCACATAATATAATTTTCATGGGGATTAATTTAAGCATTATTATTTTATTTATTCAACAGCTTTACCAGG
>MOOZ01000475.1:800666-815990 GCA_002930495.1 Cecropterus lyciades | reverse complement strand
TCACAAATTTAACCATCTGTGACAATGACGGCGGAGGGGTTAAAAATCATGCAATTTGTGTGACGTAATTTATGGATGGTCCCTAAATGTAGTAATTGATATAGGTATAGCTATCTACTTTACTCTCTCCTATAATTATAATAAGCAAATAATATTTATATTGTAGGACTCTTGGACCAACCTGCAGACGTACTGGGGTGAACTATTTGGCGGAAAAAAATCAGGAAATTCAAGGTAAAAATAAAAATGAAGACGTCGTGAAGGACCTACTTAATACTAAATCGTGTATGTTAGTTGCTAATTTGAGTACTGAATACATGTCAAAAATATTGTATGTATAATAGTTGTTTAAAATCATAATGAACCCATTAAACATTTTTTGGTGTAAAAATGTATGAAGTAGCTTATTTCAAATCAAAATTTAAAAAAAATACAAAAAATCTTACGCTATATTTGAGTGTGAAAAACAACCTTGTATTGATATTTATTGTAATTTCGAACATTCGTTTCGTCAGTCTTGGAAGACTTGATATAGTTACAGGAACATCTGTGATGTATGGTGGAGGTTCAGAAGAAATCCGTACATGTTTTAAAGAAACTCACAGTTTACTTTGAATATTATTTATATACCTACATAAATACGTAATTAGTATTTTAACGGAGTTACTTCGTAAATGAGAGTTTTGATTATGAAGGTTACGGAGATAGCTGAGGGGATTTAGAATCTCGAGTCTCTCCAGCTCGGACTGTACTAACCTAGCGCAGTGTTGACCCCATCTGCGAGTTAAATTGGAACGAGCAATCCATGTTACAACAAAGGTTACAAACCAAGGTATCTCATTTCCTATAGCTATAGCCCATGGCTATGATGTCGAGGATGCGACTCAACTTCTTGCCATATAGAACAAAGCAGAACTATCCACAAAAAATGCAAGCAGCACATTGTGCCCCATGGTGCACGAGGTTACCCTTATGGATAGAGCTGTTCTTACTGTCCAGGTTATATAGTGTAAGCAATAAACAGTTGCTCAATGATAATGTAGGTACTTACTAACGATAAGACCTACGTCTCGATTTTTTTTACTTTATGCCAAAGATTTATCTACTGCGGAAATGTAAATGACTACTCTATAGTGGTAACACAGAAGCGCAGCATAAAAACCGTTAGTGCAAAATTAATTTTATTTATTTTAAGTTACATGTTTCGTTATAAAAGTCTATTATGAATATTATTATAAATTTGTCTATTAATTATATTTTACGGTCACAATAGTAAATCTTAATTTCATAATTTCTGACTATGAAAATGAAATATAACATTTTGGTCCCTATATTGGAAATGCGATGTCCTAATAACTATGTACTTTTATGGATTAACTTTTTTGTTTTGTTCGATGTTTTCTGAGTTAATACACTATTTCGATTGCCAACGATAAGAAACTTAGATATTTACGTAGGTTTAAATTCTCATTTGTTCCGTCATAATTACCCACGTTAGCTTCTGTCGTAGTGTAAGGCCGGTAGTCAACAAAAACAAATACGAATTAATTACGTAGATTCTTAAATACTGAGATATTATGAACATTTTTTCGATTAATGATAACTGTAGGTACTAATAAAAAGTTGAAAAATACGAACGAAAGTGTAAATTTTAGGGTAAAGCAATAATATATTTAAGTGATTTGTTCTTCAATATTGTTATTAATTTAGATATTGTTGTTGAATAGTAAAGTTCCTAATAATAATTTCATTTTTTTGTACGTTATACAAGTACCTACATTATTTTAGTGGTATGGTGTATGATGTCGACAATTTAAAGAAATGTGGCCTCTTTAGTCTTCAATTTCAAATATTTCAATTGTACTTTGTTATTCTAGCTCGGATAAAATTTACATTAACTAAGATTACTTACTGAATATGAAATTAAATGAGTCAAATATCATTTAATAATATAATAAAAAAGAAAAAGATAGCGATGTCCTTTAATAAATTATGTATTAGATGTAAATATTGTTTTATTTTAACCAAAATTACCCTAAATTGAAGAAAAGATAAAGTAGTATTGAGTAAGAAATGTTGGCAGCTTGCTGCACGTGTCTCGCCTGCTATAAATTGCTGTACTGCGTCTACTGCATTTTTATGGATAAAAGTCGAAGTACGTAAATATATACTATGATGTAATTTCCATGAAATCAAAATTTATCCTGGCAGATAAACCTAGAACCAAGTCGCGTATTTTAAGAGATTACTTAGGACTTTCTTAATTGATAGTGTAAAAAAGAATACGGTGGTAAAATCAAAACAACTGCTTAAGTCGTACGCAAGGAGAGGTTACAGAAAAATGACGGATCCAAAAGTAATAATTTGCTTATTTTTAATTATAATATTTATGGCCCGACTAAGTATAGAGCAGAGGAGACTTACGACTGACTGTAAGCGAAACCGTCCGACGATTACAAAGGGAAAAAGATTGCGGTACCGTATCTGTCTGTTTCTATTAAAGAATGCGCAATAAAGGAATTTCGCCAAGAACAGGCCACTTTTTATAAACATTTTACAAAGAGTAATTTGGGCTGTAAAAAAATAAATGTGCATACATATAAACATACGCTTGAAAAATATTACCCTCCTTCTGATGCAGTTGGGTGGAAATTATTTTTATGCATGTTTCTATGTGTTTGACAAATTTCTAGAACATCGTTTTTATAATTTAATTTCTAAAATCATATTTTAGGAGTTTCTTTGTACTGAAAATTATTTCCTAAAGTGACTTGACTTACCAAAGGAGAGGGGTTATTTATTCGACGCAGTAATTTATAAAAGACATTCTTTATGGTATCGTTCGTAATGGTTGCTCATTCGTATTTTGTATTATAGATAGAATATAGTAGTAACACGAGTATTTTTTTATTAACCATCTTACTACTGCATTAGTAACAACGGTAATGAAATTAACCGTATTACTACTAGTAAGATTGATAGTAACACGGGCAATTAACCTATTTAACGTACATAGCTAATACGTGCCCCATAATGTCAAGAAAGTTGCAGGCTGCTATGTTAAATAAAACTGATTTGAGTCAGCTAGCCTATTCAATAGAAATTCTAATCGGCAGAAGAAATCAAGTAGTGTGGAGATCCTATAATCGAAACCAACGTATCGTAGTTTGTCTGTGGCAGTAGCGTGGGTTTCGTTATGGCTTTATGCGTTTGGTTATCTGTTCTGTGCATATGTGATTCCCAGGTTTCTGATCCTGGTCATATTACGTTTTATTTCATTCACTTAAAATTTGTTGATTCATTTAAAGAATACATGGTATAAATAGTGACAATTCTACTTTAATATATTTACCGACGTAAGTATTTCATTTTCTGAAAAGATTACATTTTACGAAAATTGACAAAGTACTTCAGTGAATCTGAATGCAGCTGCGCCATTTTATCGCCGGTTTGCCATATTTTTCATAAGGTTACATATTTCTATGAAAATAAATTTACCATAAGTACGCAATAACTAATATATTTAACTTGCTCTACCTAAAAAAGGTGTTGCACCATCATTATGTATCATATTACCACGCAATAGTATCGTTGGAACAGTAATAATGAAATAATTTTTTGCTCATTCAAATTTAAACACTAATAAATGTAAGCTAATATCAACTGCTTTGAGAAGTGTTTTTTATCCAATACATAATTAGGGGCCAGAATCATCAGATCTCTTAACTGTTTGTATTTGTAAAGGTAAAATATATTGACGCGCTTTAGATGTCGTCGCGTGGCCGCGGTTATGGCGGCTACAGTGGAAGAGGGAGCTATAGCGGGCGCGGCAGCGGATACCGGGGCTCTTACCGCGGCAGCGGTAATCGCGGCGGGTACGACGGTGGACGCGGTGGCAGGGGCGGCGGCTACTCTTCATACAACAATGAATCGCGCTACAATAGTAGTAGCGCCAATCGATATTCTTCGGGCCGCGATAGGATGGAAGAATCATACAAGAAACCATATAGATCAGTAAGTATTGTCATATATATATCTTCAGAACAAGCCTTAATGTAAGGTTGCCTTCTTTTACCAATTAAATGACATAGTATCAAAATATAATTTTTTTAGAAATTTTGGATGCATATAAAAATCAAAAGACAATGCAACATTAACACGCCATGAGTCAGTGCCTAATCAAGGCAACTTTTAGGGTGGAGGTAGAAGGATTGTCGCTTAAAATATTAAATACTAGCAGACCCGTGCCCACTTTGTTAGGCATTTGAAGAAATTATGATGCAGTTCTTAGTACTAAATGTTAGGGTTTATTGCCCAACTGCCAAAGTGAAGGTTTTGTTTTACTGCGTATGTATATTTGCTTGCCAATTTGGTGAAACATGTATGCTCTATTATGTAAAATCTTGGTGTAACTACCTTTGTTACCTGACTGAATATTTAAATGATTATAATTGATTATGTTTATTTTAATTGTTCAATACTTCTTTTATATAATTTTTGATGTAGTGTTATTATCTGGCAGCAAAATGTATTGTTTTCCTGCATATCCAACCCAAGATAAACCAACATATATCTGACTATGGAAAAAACTCTCTTTTTTTTTTAAACATAGCCTCCTCATATTCCGTACCATTATCTATAAAAAAGCGGCAAAAACTCATGTCCGTTGTATGGGAGCCCCCTTAAATATTTATTGAAGTTTACTCCTTAAGAATGGATTTTCATATAAGGCACCCGGTATGAAAAAAATATGAGGAGTAAAATCTAATGATCGAATGACCTCATTTCATTTTTGGTGCGCAACCTTTTGTGAGCACCTTTCCTCTTTTCCTCTGCAAGAATGGCACTGTTTACAACAATTGAATATAACTTCAAGTTTTCTCATCCGTCGCATAGTTGGCGCTGTTTACAACAATTGAAACTATTTAAATTTACTTTTATTGCGCCTGTTTAAACAATTGTACTTAAGGAGTGAACTCCAGTCGTGCATCGAAGCTGACACACACCTTTTTATTCTCCTTTTAGTATATGTTGTTATAGCGGCAACTCATCAAGATAAGCTATCCTAACTTTTAAGTTGGATCAAATTGCACACGTTGTGCAAGTTTGATTGAAATTGGTTCATTAGTTTAGGAATCATAGGGGACAAACAACGTGGCACGTAATTTGAATAGATATAGCTTATATCCTATCCTATCTTTCAAGTTGAATCAAATTGCTCAAGGTGTGCAAATTTTATCGAAAGCGGTTCAGTAGTGTGGGAGTCCATAGCAGACAAATAATGTGGTATGTAATTTGTATAGATATAAGCTATCGTATCTTTCAAGTTGGGTCAAATTGCACACGATGTGTATCATATAGATGATCATTGATACATGTGTGTCTGCAATTCAATGACTAAAAAAAGTTTACCATATCAAAATATTCTCATTCCCTAAGTAAGTTGGCCATAGAAACCTTGAAATAAAATGTTTATTTCAAATAATGACTATACAATATGATAAAGTACAGGTGGCAACCTAATTACATTAGGCTGGTGTTGAGGTATTTGTTTAATTTATGGTTTTTAGACTTAAGTCTTCATTTTCTGCAAGTGCAACAAAAGACAATAAGTTTCGAAATAAAGAGATCACCAATGAGAAGTTGCTATTTGGTCTTTAAGAAAAGAACAGTAGTCTAGTCTACATAACAGGACTTGCTAATGCCCAAACTGGACCAAATGCTATCAGATGTTATATCCTTATAATAAATGATGATATAAAACATTAATTTCTGGCTGATGCAGGAAACATCTGGTAGCTATGGAAATCGTGACTATGGAAGATCTGGATCACCTGAACGCAAAAGAATGAGAATGGAGGTTAGTTATTGCTCATTTTAATATTAAATATTTTATAGGATGTACAACTGAAAACATTCCAGAGAAGATGAATGAATTCATAGATATGCAAAAAGCAATGAACATTTGATACTGTAAAATGTAGTAAGTATAGTCATATACCTATCTAAATCTAAAGTAATACATAAAGTAGGTATATAAGATATGTGAGAAGCACATGACAGAAAATGTAAGGGAATGAATAAAGTGACTATCCTTACAATGAATTCAAATTAAAATGAATTATATTAGCAAAAGATTTAGTAGAATCTGGACTACAGATTATAATTTGACTTTATAGATTTGCTACCAGGATATGTATATGTAGCATAAGACACCGAGATTAAGTGGAAAAGATATAATTTGTAATGATAATTGAATAACAGAAGTCTGATATGAGGTTGGTTTATTTAAAATACAAACTTTGATGTTTGGAATATTTTCAATAAAAAATCTGAGATGCAATTGGGAGCAAGCTTACAAAATAAATCAGTTCAATTTTTGGCGACAGACTAAATTTGTATGCAGTGAGAAGTATTTCAGTATCAACTAAATATAATTGAATGACACATGGATAGCTAAAAGGTAGAAATTACAATTACACTTTTCTGAAAAGTGAATGCTATTTTCTTAGCACAAAGATTATTGATGCTGTTGTGAGTATTTCTTAGTCATTTAATAAAAGGCTACAAACAACAATAGAGAGAAGTAAAATTTAAGTACATTAAAACAAGTACTGGTGAATATTGTTTGAAAAGAACCAGAATTATGTAGTTCCATATTACATGTATAAAATTTGACACATGTTAGATCGGTAACAGAGATAGATTATTTGATGCCCCAGATGAGAAGAGTGGACAATGTATATTTTGTGTATATTAATCATGTACTGCGCTTCGATCGACGAAGCATTGTGCGAGAACCAAAGAGAGTTATGTACAGGGCTCCTCGAGCGATAGACGTAGCCATGACGGCGGCGGCCACTATGGTTCGTACGGCGGTAGACAGGACGGTTACGGCAGTGAGAGGAGGTCGTTCGGCGGCGAGGAGCGGAGACGCTCGCCGAACCGAGAAGGCTACCGCAAGGCGAGCGGTATGGGCCCGCCGCGCGAGCCGCTGCGCTCGGCCACGCGGCCGCGCGCGCCGCGCCGCTCCTTCCGCGGCCGCACGCTGCGCTCGCGCGCCTCTTACCGCGGCGCCCCGCGCTCGCGCGGCACCTTTACCTCAAGGCGGTTCGGAGATAAATCGCTCGGGTACACCCGCGCCTTCAGATCTATCAAGGGGCGAAGGTAATTGGATACATTGATATTACGATTAGTTTCCCTCAAAATTCTTCGTAGGCGTTCCGTGAGAGGCCTGGACGGACGCGTAATACGAGGCATCTTGGAAAGTTTGTGGGCCCCCAGTTACCCAGTTGCTTTACGACACATAGTAAGAATGATGGAAATTATGGTTCTAAAAGCAAGCTCCCATATTTCTGGCCGTGGCGATACCAACTTTTCCGAATTATGAAGTTGCGTGTCTTCAATGATCATGAGAAATGTTGAACACATTTGGAAGATAAACAGGCAGCTGAAAATAAAACATATACACCTGATAATAATGATTTCAGCTGCTACCATATTAATTTTCATATTTGTTTCGCTAATATATGTTATAGTAACAAAACATGTGTGATATTTAATGGTGTTTTAATGTTATTAACAATTTACTAATGAACTTGAATTTGTCTAGCTCGATTAAGTCAAAAGAGGAAGCATCATCGACTGAGGAAGATTGGGATGCCGATGAAAAGGAGGAGACCATTGAAGAAAAGAAAGAACAAAAGATGAAATCCCCTAAGGTACTGCACATGTCAGCTACTAAAATTCATTACTTACACTCAACATTTTGAAAAAGAAGATTTTTCTTATTTACAATTTTCACAATCGCAGCAGGTGGAGGCCGAAGGCTCAGAGGCGTCGGTCGGCGAAGGCGGTGCGGACACCGACAAAGAGCCCGACGCCGGCTCCGACGCGCCGCCGCCCAGCGCTCGCCCCTATGTGCATCTCGCCTGCGTGCACTGCAAGGAGAAATGTGCCACCTTTGCTGTGAGTCCCCCCAACTGCTATCTAATTATATGATATCCTCCGTGACCATCCTAATTAAAACCTATTTGTATTATTTTATAGATAAATGAATTTGTTTAAAAAAAAATACATAATTATAGAGATGACAAAGTACTATTACTACACAGTACTAGTACATTTGGTGTACAAGTATTTCTTGACTTCACTTAAAATTATTGTTAAAAAAATACTTATGCGGTCAACCCATGATGTATATTTCATTTTTGAGTCTGCTTTAAGCATAAAATAATCGTGTGTGTCGAATAATCGCAATGTTTTTCGCGTGTAAGAAGTTATACTTCGTTTTAGACTACTTTATGAAGTATTTTTTATGCATTCATAAACAATTTAACAGATTATATGCAAGTAAAAGACGAACACAAATATGTATTACAAATGAAAAATGTGTGTGACAAAGAGCAACTTCAATGGTAGTAACATTAAATCTCGTCCAGGGGTACGCGAAGCACTTGGTGTCGGGCAAGCACCGCGCGGCGATGAGCGCGGTGGCGCGGCGTCACAAGGCGCAGCTGCTGCGCATGCGCGTCGCACAGCGCGGCGCCCAGCGCGAGCTGGAGGCGGCGGCGGGCGCGGAGCTCGCGGCGCGCACCACCTTCTGCCTCGTGTGCCGCCTCAACCACCGCACCACGCGACACGCGCACAACCTGACGGACACGCACCGCGCGATGAAGCGCTTCCTGATGCCCTTCTGTCGCATCTGCCGCGTCACCTTCCGATCGCCGATGATTTACGAGCATCACATCTGTTCGCTCGATCATCTCAAGGTATATATAAGAAAAAAAAAACAATGTTATGTCTTGGTCTTGTCTCTTTCTCTTATGGTCTTCAATCTCTAATTCATTAAGAAAATAGTGTTTTTTTTTTACTTGAATTTGCATTTTTGAATTGATTTTGCAGTGAATGTAAATCTATTATTTGTATACCTTTCATATTATGTACATAATTGTTATAGAGAAAAGCTCATCAAGCCGCTCGTCGAGTGAGTCCAAAGGCAGATGGAAGTGGCGATGAGGGAATGGATGTAGACTTGGATAACTTTATGACCCTTGACTCTGTGGGTGATGTGGATGGTATGTTCAATTTTTTTGCAATATCCCAATAAGTGAAGCTGGCTCTATTTCATTTATAAATTACCTTTTCTATATTCATTTGTGTTACAAGAAAAGTGGTTGGTATGTTAGTTTTAAAATATTATGTTTCCAATTTTTTTTTTGTAAATTTTAAAGTATTTTCCCCTCCATGTTATAGAAGTTGAAGATGATGATTCTGGAGGTGAAAAGAAAGATGAAACCACACCCAAAAAACCCAAAGTGGAAATCAACATAGGGAGTGAACATATAAAAAAAATGGAGGTAAGTAATATGTTTTGCCTACTTAAAAATGCTATTATGCACATGTCTGCACAACAGCATTTTTAGCCAAACATATTGTATATTTTGTTTACAAAAAATGAATTGTTATTTATTTAATTACAAATTGCAGCATTTACTTTACACTTGTGTTTACACATGATCTTTATCTTACCTCTTTAAAGGACACTTGATAATAGTAATTTAACACGTAATAATGTAATTTATATGTCATCTCATACATCTATTATTTTATTAAGGATTATGTCGTCCCCATTAGTGCATTAAGTAGTGAAGTTTTTATATAATAGTTTTTCGCAACTTATATAACGTACATTCATACATACATACATTCTGATAATATACATTTGTTTGTAGTAGTTATATATATTAAGCACAACAAACAACAGTATGTATATACTTGTGTATATGTTTTGTGTTGTGCTTAAGTTCAGAAATAAACGATTTATCTATGTGTATGTATATATTATAAAGGTGTTTTATATGTGTGTTGGGTTAGGTTCCCTATTTCTTGCGTAAAGCAGTTCTTGTATTTCGGTGGAAGGGTGTGGTTGCTGGCTCCTTTCAATCTGATTCCTCGGGATTAGCAACGCATCTGTGATCAACTTTAGATTCAGGCAGCAGTAATCACTTACTATCAGTGGACTACATGCTCATTTGCTATATCAATCTAATATACATGTAGGTGTGGTGGTTCCAGCTGTATCTGTGTATCTTATCACTATAATAAAAAAAATTAAACGCTTTTTGCACCCATAGCTCCACAGTAGGATTTTCATCTGTGTCTTAGGTAGTTACGTACCATGGATACACAAATACCCAGACCCAAAATAATCTAAATTAATAATTCAGATGACTGTCTAGCCTGGGACTGAACCCGGAACCCACCGCGTGTCAGACCGGTATGGTGACCGTTCCGCCACGCGGCTCGTCTAATTATACAATATTAAAGGTGTTTTCGTGTGTTTGATGAGGTGGTGCGAGCTTTATCCGTGTATTTTATTGGTATATTAAAGGCGTTTATGTGTGTCAGGTGTGGTGGTGCGAGCTGTGCCGGCTGTACCTGCCGCGCACGGAGGCGGGCGGCGCGGAGGAGGCGGAGGCGCTGCGCCGGCACTGCCGCCTGCGCACGCACCTCGGCCGCTACGTGCAGCACCGCGACACGCGCACGCTGCGCAAGCACGCCGAGCGCATACACCGCCAGCTGCACCAGCAGAAAGGTACACACCGTTCGCATTTCACATCGGGAAACGCAGTCCTTTAGGTAAATGTTTTTTTTCATAGTATGGAAAGTAGCAAACATGCATGCAGCCCACCTGATGGTAAGTGGCTACTGCCGCCCACGGACATCTGTAATCAACCCTAGGTAAGATCAAAGACTCATCTAAGGTTAGCCACAGATGCGTTACTACCCCTGAGGACTGAGATTGGAATGCCTTGGAAAAGTATGTCTTCACACCCTTCAGACCAGAACACGGGCGCGCGTAACACTGCTGTTTTGAGGCAGAATAAATGTGCCGGTGGTGCTTCCGGAGTCGAAAACAGCACAAAAAGTTCTACCACCTTCGCTAACGCAAGGACACCGAGCGCATACACCGCCAGCTGCACCAGCAGAAAGGTAAGCGTTGTTCGCATTTACATGGTGAACTGCAGCCGTCCAGGGGAATGATGACGCAAAGATGCCGAGTTTACACACCGCCTGCTGTACCAGCAGAAAGGTAAACTCTGTTCACGTTTACATGGTGAAACACAGCAGTCTAGGGAAATGGTTGAAATAAAATAGAAGAAGATTTTTGGAATCAAATAAAAATGTATTTTTACTAATTTGTGAATTTGTTTTATATGTTTAGAAGAAGAAAAAGAAGAGGCTGCAGAGAATGTAACTGATCTCAAAGTGAAATTGGAAAAATCTGAACAAACCGCCGAAAATAAGAAATCTGTTGAAAATGGTACTGATGTCACAAATGCCGCAGGTATGTCTTTTAAAGTAATTATTCTATTATTTTAATAATGATACAGTAAAACTCGAGCAATTATAGTATGGTTGAAATAATGGAGTGTGTCAAGAAAAGATATTACCACATTAATAATTTTATTGATTAATCATGTTCATTCAGATCTAGTGGCTTTCAATTCGTAAACAAAAAATGATTATGTCAGATTACGCCTAAAAAAAATCGAATTTTATACAACCTGCTTTTTACGATTGTACTGCCAACTTGGAAGGATAAAATGAGACAAGATGAAGAAAATGTCACCTTACACGCTTATTCATGGAGAACGATTGATCACAAGTGTACTCTCAGTCTTGAGTCTTATCCAATAATTGTAATTCTCTATCCTGTTTAGGCCCCATCAATTTTTTTCGTTGCCTTTGGTATAAATCGAATTAAGAAAATCAAGATGTATAGCCAAAAATGGCATCATTTCTTTATGTACCATATTATTATGTTCACCCTGAGAAATCTACCAAGAATTCTGATCGCGTATAAAAGCTCTATACTACCATATTTATGTAGTATGTACATGCAACATGAATGATGGTAATTATTAGGTCGATCCTGAAAAAGTACCTGTCTTCTCTCCACATCTTAATCAGCAGTTTGTCTTTGAAAGCATAATAGACAGACAAACATACACTCTTACTTTTGCGTTTACAATTTTTATAATTGTATCCATGTTGAGTGTTAAAAATATGTAAGTAAGTAAACGTAATGTAACGTAAACGCACAAATTGATTATTTGAGGAAAAACGAATATGACACTTTTATACAAATCTTTAAAAAAACTAAAGGTACTAAAGGCCTATGTTCATTCTATCGGCTTAGAACTATCTCCATATAAAATTTCATCACAATCGGCCTAGCGGATTGGCCGTATAAAATTATGTACATCAAAGTAATAGAAGATGAAAATTGCTTATTAAATGTGTTTAATATTCTCAGGGAGTGAAGATAAATTATGGGCAGATGTTGACAAGGATATAGGAGAGTTGCTCAGGGAAGTTGATCCACAGGGCAACGAAGGCAGCGACGACGATGAAGATCTTGGCAGGTATAACATTTTTATCATTTAAAAATTCAAGCTTTAGGGTCATAAACAATTTAATACTATAACTTGTTTTTGAGGTGTTTTGAGTCTTGATAATTTTTCTTAATTAGTTTAATATGCTTCCAACTCATTATATGAAATATAAACGCGCAAATATTTTAAGATAACTGAGACTTCGTTACATAATGCAAATAAATAAATCACTAAAGATGGTTTCAACCTTGCCACTTCATAGCATTTATTAGAGTAATATTACAATATTATACATTTTCCGAAGCCTTATTGGTTGGCCCTTTACAGGTACGACAAATTCCGCAAAAGTGATAAGAAGTCCAAGAATGGTGATGGTGAAGAAAATACTACAAAAGATGAAGAAGGCAATAATGAAAAAACTAATGTTGAAGCATCTGCTTAAATTTACTTATTATTTTAATACACTTCTACATATATTATGTAATTAAATATTCATTGATATACTGATAAAACTTGTATTAATGATAAACCCTATCAAGTGAAATATATATGTAATCATACTCATGACTCTAAAACAGATACCCTGCACTTCCTGATGTCAGAAGTATTATTAGTGTGCTTACTCTACATCTCATCAAAGGTCAAGTCGTCATTGCTAGTATGCACATATGGTCTGAAATAAAATTTTAATTTATTATTATTATAGTGTAACGTAGCGGTGGTGAGATGCTCTTATGTGGAGACGAGAGCGGTGAGATGAGGCGAGAGGGTGAGGAGAGGAGAGGTGTGGTGGTTGAAGTTTGGCAGAGCTATCATATATTTAAAATAAGAATGAGAACAATATAATTTAATAGTCAAATATTCCTAAAAAGTGTATTTTATTTATTGCATGTCCTTTCCGTCGTTATAATAGTATTCTGAATAAGGCTTCTGAAGTTCATAACATTTTATAACAGTTAAGGTGCTGTACCCAAAAGATTTGATTGTAGTAACTTTAAGTGCCGCAAGGCCCACTAAAGAGCCATTTACAATTTGATCCACAAGTTTAGTCAGATATAGTTCTATATTTTTCGTGTCCACAATTAACTAATATTTCAGCTTGGCCATTAACTACTGGTTAAATAGCTATTAAACTATCATAGTAGCCATTTTGAAGCTCAAAAAGAGATAAGTTACAATTTGATTTACCATGAAGGAAATAAAATAAAATAGTAGGACTTCGCTAATCCGGATAGGATAAAGCAAGACCCCATCCGAATTACCGAGGCGTCCGGATTATAATGTGCTATGTTTTAAATAGGCTAACATGTCTATAATAAACAATTTATCTTTTATTGAAAATGTAAAATGTTTTCGTTGTGGGGCCATTTAATGCGAACGCGCGTTAAAATTGCAAGGTCATAAACAAAGAGTGTTGGCAAATGATTGAATATTGATATGTGGCCCGCACCTACCGCCCGATTTCCTCGCGAACGTCGCCTGTCCGGTTTACAGCGTATACCGAAGTAACGGGGGTCCGGATTAACCAGGCTCTACTGTATTATAAAAACAAAAAAAATCGACTGCTTAAATAGAGAAGTGAAAAATAAATACTACAATTGTGAAATATATTCCATTAGAAATTATAGTATATTATAACGTGAACTCTTAATATGTATTACAAGTATTATCTTTTCGGTTATAACCTACATATAAATATAATCAATTCAAATCTAAGTAACACTTTCTCATGTGTGTTGGAAAATATTAACAGTAGGAAAAGCTGAGACAAAGTATGAAAGCGTTGAAACGATTTATGGGCGAGTTTTCATGTCTTTCTAAATAGATCTAATTTTACGATTAAAACACTGAAGTTAAAAAAAATACCGATGATATCCTTCTATCATTCACTATATCCCTTTCAAGGATAAGGTATTGGAAGTAATAGCTCTCAATGGGACTACCGCTTTAGATTTTTATCTGGCCGTCAAATCTTGATCATTAAAAATACTTGGCTTTTAAGTATGCCATGACCCATAATTGATTGCTTGCTATGAGGTGTTTTTATCTGACTAATTATATTTTGGATATAGGCATTCAATAAAACTATTTTAAATCTGTTAGATTACTTTATTTTTCACTTCTTAGCCTTAGCTTCTTTAGCAGCAGTTGGGGCCTTAGTGACGTCATCGGGGTTTTCAGCAGCATCCTTCAACCTCTTTGCCCTGATGCCGACCAGCTTAGCAATAGAGCGAGCCTGAAATTTAAAATAAATTGAATTAGGAGATCCATTTAAAGTAAATTAATGTGGCTGAGTATTCATTATAGTACCATCCATATCTATTCGTCGTTAAAGTTCTAGCACCGCGTATAAGCCATTTTTTGGCGGTAATGACATTTTGAAAATCATCGTCATTGGAATCGAAATACGCGTCGTTTTGTCCAAACAGAATCAAGGTATGACACAATAATACCTTTAAATTATGCAAAATTAAAAGTAAAACTTTAGTCGCATCTATGTAAAATTAATCGGTTTTTGTCTCTCCAAAAAAATTTCCAAAAATGACTTACGCGGTGATAGAACTTAAACGACGTATTGCTCTGCCTTCTTAGAGTTAAATGTACATAAATTCATGTGCGATAGCCATGAATGACATTGATACATGATAGATATTGATGTATAAATCAAGAATAGGGATTCACATTTACATGTATTAAATTTATGATAATTTTTAAGAGCTATTTATATACTTGATTACTACTTTATTACATACACTAGGTGCGCCCCACGGTTTCACCCGCGTATTAGTTACTACATAGAAAACTAATTTATGTATTTCTTTGGATAAGAATAAATATTATATTTATAAAAACAACTTCGCAAATAATGCATTATTTTGGAAGAAATTTGGTTGGCATATAAAAGGGTACAGTGAGTTTACCT
>MOOZ01000475.1:784166-794252 GCA_002930495.1 Cecropterus lyciades | reverse complement strand
CCGCACGTTTGAATTTGTAATGGCTTCTTGAGGTTTGGCAAGCGTGCGGATGCGTCATAAGTGATAGGTTTAAGTACAGAACCCTAAAAATTATATGTCTATAGGCGTCATCCATAAATTACGTTACATATTAAGGTGGGGGAGGCGGTCGATGAATAGTGAAATTATATGACGGGGTAGGGGAGAGAAGCTAAATTTCATGACGTAACATTTCAAAATATATATGTGAGCATTAACAGATGAAATATGTACTACATAAAAACTACAACAATATACTTTTTTATTTTATTTTTATTGCATTTTAATTTAAACAAATATAATTTCGGAACTGCCGTTCTAATCTGAAAAAAATACTTGACTAAGATTGTAAATATGTGTCATCACTAGGGAGGTAGGGAGGAGTGGTCTCATAAATGTGACCATCAGTGACAAGGACGGGGAGAGTCCAAAAACCATGAAATTCATCATGTGACGTAATTTATAAAAAAATTAAACAGAACAATTTTACTCAGCTCTTAGTCCTAAAATAAAATTGGAATACACAGAGTTCAAACTTTTCTAAATAAATAAATTTAAAATAAAACGAGATCATGTATGTATTAACTTATATTTATTACTTCATCTCATAAATAATCAAGATTTAAAACTGTGCCAAACTTGTGAAAATGCACACTAGATTTAAAACACAAATTCAGATGAAGGTTTGAATTTTCGTTTGTCATCAAAAATATAGGCCCCACAATAATTATTTTTTGGTATTTTATAGATAACTACAGCAAAGTTACAGCTTCAACCCATTTAGTAATATACATTCATAAATAATACACTATGAAGTTCAGATTAATTCAGAACTTTTAAATCATATAAATGTGACTGTTAAACACATGTTTGTAATAGTTTCATAGTCTATAAACAAATTGAAATGATACTTTTACTAGGACTATATAATTGTTATAATAAGAATATTACACAAGATGAAAACAATGATAGGCAATTGGTAGCCTTACAATGATTACATAACTATTGAAGAACTAATCCTATCTTGTTGGGAGTTATACTGGGACATCGCCAGTTGTATAAATAATACTGGAGATTTCCATCACCTATACCAAATTTCAAAGGTTCCAAAAATTCCTTGTTATCCATCAAATCTAGTGCATTGAAAACATCAAATCCTGCATTTCTAGCAGATATCAGTGCATCAAGCATCAAATCAGTCCAAGGAGTTTTTGTGGATACATTATAAAATGAGTAAGCAGCTTTTAGTGTCTTGTGAACTGGATGGTAAACAACTGTAGATGGAAGAGTATAATAACTAACAAAGTCAGTTATACTGCCATCAGATGCCTCTACAACAAAGCTATCAATTATGCCCACTTGAGGGACAAACCAATGCTTGAAATCTTCCTCAGAAAATATAGGAGCCAAATCAAACTTCTTCAAATACTCATTGAGTAATTTAACAACTTTTTCACAATCTTGAGGTTCCATCTTACGGAACCCTGAAGTCCGGGGTGTATCTGGGAGTTTAAATAATTTAAGAGTTCTCTGCATGGTCATATTCCTAGACAAATGGCTAAATTTAATGTCAATAAGTTTCTTAGGGTTTAGTGAACGATGCCAATATCTACATGTTGCTATGGGTTTTGGCAATACAATACCAGCTGTATATACGCCCTGAAAGATACCAGTTAAATTAACTCTACGAGTTATTTCTCTGATCAAAACAGGTGCAACTCTTTTTGCACGAAGCTTTTTATGAACACACAAAAAGTTAATCTCTACAACAGTTTGTGTGTGATCATAAATTCTCAGGTCTGCTGGAATGGCCGATATGAATCCCACTAGCCTACCAGACTTAACTACACGCACTCCACAATGCCAATCCATTTTCCAGCCGGGAGGCTGTAGGGCCCACTTGAGAAAATCAGTTTGATAATCAAAACGGAACATGCAATCATCATCTTCCACATAATTTTCATTAAGCAATGTATACAGTTCCTTTAAAACTAAAGGCTCATTAAGATTCAAGGTATCCCATTGAAACCCATCTGGTAAAGTATACGGCTCTGAGCGTATTTCTTCGGGGGACTTTGGTGGCTCAATCGGTTCGTTTGACACGATTTTCTCATCCATTGTTGGTACTGGTTGAGTAGACCAGAACTGATAGGATTTATGTAAAGCTTCTTCGGTTGTCTTAGCAGGTTTTTGTTGCAAATTGAGCACTTCCATGGCCATTTTTAAGTCTTTTAAAGAAAGATTTTGAGGTATATCACCAGTCGGAATAGTCACAATGTCCGTTTTTAGGTCTGACCCCGACCCCCCAATATCTCCATCACCGCCACTTCGTTTTTTCTTGTTTTTATTTTTCTTTTTCTGTTTATCTTCGTGTGTATTTTGATATTCACCAACTTGGTTTGTCTTATTATTTTTATTATCTTCCATTTTGCAGTGGAAAAAGTGTAAATGCGGTTATGTATAGATGACAGAAATAAAATAATTGTGGATCCGATAAATAGGCATTAGCTATAATGTACAGTGTTGCTAGCTTCAAAACTCCGAGTCGCTAGGCTAAACTACAAAAGCTGCTAAAACTGATTCTAGAATCGAATGGGCGCATGCAAGATTTGTTCTTGAGACTACCTACCACTAAAAGACTAATGGTGGCCTACAAGAATTTTCAAATGATAAATAACCAATGACGACTGGGAGATTTTGTATAACTATAATTCACGCTAATGTCATTTTAAATAAAAGTCGAAGCCTCGATTTAATTATTAAAGGTAATATATTCTGTCGGCAGTGGCCATAATGTTGTCCTTGTTTATCCACATCTAATAAACATATTTTTTTTTCTTCGCCTATAACTTTAATACATATTAAGAAAATTCTTCAAAAGTAAAACTAAGTTTAGTAGTGACTAGCTGCGCCCCGCAGATTCATAGCCTTCCTCGATAAATGGGCTATCTAAGACCGAAAGAATTTTTCAAATCGGACCAGCAGTTCCTGAGATTAGCGCGTTCAAACAAACTCTTCAGCTATATAATATTAGCAAAGATATATTGACCTGTACTCAAAAATTCGTTAAATGATTTGATTATTGGTCTACAACTCATGAAATCGTACAGGTTTAGAGCAAATACAGACAGTGTACCATGCTTCTTGGAGGACAGAAGCTTCAGATAGTGGTCGACGAGACACTGTCGAGTTAACACCCAGTGGCAGCCGGCGTCCCGCAGGAGAGCTGTCTGTCCCCAGCTTGTTACTCTGCGTACACCGAGGACATCCCCGCGGCAGGGGGGGCATTGCTCGTCCTCTATGCGGACGACGCGGCGTTTGTGACAACGTCGATCAATAGCTCATACGCCGCGTTGAAGATGCAACGTGCTCTCAATGCCCTCCCCGAATGGGTCGCGATTTGGAGGTGTGTGAACATGGAGGAAGTGAACGTGGGGAAAACCCAGGCCCACAGGCTGGGGAGCAGCTCACCCAACGATGGGGTCGTTGGGTTCTGAAGTTCAACGGACTCGACATCCATTGGTCCACCCAGGCCAAGTATCCGAGGTGTGACCCTGTACCATCGGCTCAGTATGAAGCCCACATAAATGCCGTCGTCGCATCGGCGAGGTCGGCATGCTTTCTTCCCCGTCCACTGCTCTCTTCGAACCTCCCCATAGGCATCAAGAGGACCGTGCACAAGCAGTACATCCACCCCCGCCTGACGTACGCGGCGCCGGCCTGGTATGCACTGGCGAGTGAACGACAATGTAAACATTTGCGTGTGATACAGTCCTGAGCGCTGCGCCAGATTGCCGGCGTGCCGTGGTACGGTAGGAACATGGTCCTCCAGAGGGACTTACGAGTTAAAAGCTTCGACGACTTTATTTACCGCCTCGCCACTAGGATATACGAGCGTGTGGATGCGTCGCGATTCCCGCACTTGCAGAATTTGACGCCGCACCACGCTCGACCTCCCGACCGCACCGCAAGGCGTTGTTTGTTTTAGGCGTATATAGGCCTATAAAGGTATTTTATTGGCCCAAAAATAAAAAAGAACAGATACTAATCATAGAAAAGCAATTAAGTTTCTTGATTACTTTAAGATTATTCACAGCTGGGGATTCATATACGTAACTATTGTGAAATGAATGTGTATTTATTTAGATTTTCAAAGTAGGCAATTTCAAAAACCATACCTTAAGTTTGTGTAGTAATATATGAAGTGATGGACATATTTATGTGGAAACTTTTGGAATAAATGTTGGCAACAGGCGCGCAAAAACGGATACACGGTGGCCCACATTTGTTTATATTTTTTGTTGACAATTACAGAAACTTTTGTCACCAACACGTGTTGACAACTCAAGAATTGACAATTTTTGTTCGGTGGAGACCCAGCTTTAGGAGAACATAACCTGCTTGTGTACTTTAATGTTGTAGGGGCAATGCACGTACAGTGTCAGCAATTTACACCAATTCGCTGCTTAACTTGTATTGTCAGGTAGTTCGCAATCGGTCATTAGGGTACGCCTAACGTCACGCGTTTTTAATATTTCCATTTAGTAAGCAAAAATAAGATTTTTAAGGTTTTATCTTTCTTTTATTTAAACGATTACGGTTTAACCCGGACATGAGATCAGTCCCGTCAGTCGGCGAACGATAAAACTGTCGGACCAACATAATGTGAATGGACTCTTAACAATAAGAAAGCTTGTTACAAATTAATTTCTACAAATATCCACTAAAATCCAATAAATATTGTAGTGTATCTATTGGATATGGTCAACATTTTATTTAAACAAATCAATAGACAAGTTTTTATAGGTAACATACCATCAGTCACCTAACTCACCGAATCGATATCTGTGGTCATTACAATCGATTGAGAAGAATCTACTTTGACTCGAAACAATTTAAAACACTAAAATGAAAAATTGAAGACTGCTAGATAGACATGAATGAGACGCTTTCTATTGTTTAAAATGTATTGTTTTTTTTTTTAATATTATAGGAACACATTATAACCTTAAAATAGACCTCCACTAATCCACTGTGTCTATTTGTTTGATCAACAAAAAGAAAATATTTTTACCAATCTCTATCATTCCTCTAATATAGTTGACGCCACTATAATTTTAGAACTAGTTTATGTATTTCGTAATTATCTGGGTCATGCCTGGTCGGCAGTTAAATTTTAGAAAATTACAACTTCGTATCAGTTTGTATTCCATTTATGTACTAGAGTAAAAAAAAAATACTTTCAAATTTAAAATGTAAATTTGTATCATGGCTCAATAACAATAGATCCCAATTGGGAGTTTCGTGTTTTGCTCACATATTATATGATTTGTTTTTTTGGAAACCAGTTACACTTATATGCATTCGTTTTAGGTACATGTAAGAGTTACAAATTAATGCAAATAGGTAGATACTTAATACAAACTTACTGCTAAGTGTGCGGATGTGGATTTCTAGGAAAATAAAACATCATTTTAATCTGAATATTTGAAAGAATATAATGTAATGTAACAATTTATTACAAATTATAATCAGCTACATTGGCGACCAAGTTTTCAGTTCAAGGTAGACACATATCCAATGTAAAACTGATAGCAAGAAAAAAAAAATGAAAGAAATTGTAAAAACAAAAGCCAACTCCATATCATGAGAAATTAAAGAAGAATCTAAGATGGAACATAAAATTCTTGTCACTAAGAACATAAGACGACACAGATATCATTTATAGAAATGTTCAAGTTGCGTTCTTTTTGTTAGTAGATGTGCACTTCCAATATGTAATAAAAGGTATATAACTATATAAGTAATTTGGAACAGTGCCATCCACCTTTTTTTTTAATGTAGTTTTTTCAATTTTTATTTTTTATATATATATATATTTTTATGACCGGGACTGTTAGCAACAGTAAATATAAGATGTTAAGCAATAAAGTAAAAAATACAGCAAAATAATATGTATTACATTTAGTGTCAAAACAACTTAATCCTTTTTAGTAGCTTGCTGTTTAGCTTGATGGGCTTGCAACACAGCAACAGCCTCATCTACCTTGGCTTTAAGAGATTCTCCATGTTCTAACATATGGAGTAGCTCCGAGTTATCGATCTCTAAAAGCATTCCAGTAATTTTGCCAGCTAAATCAGGATGCATTCTTTGAATCAGAGGGAAAAGACGTTCACCAAGCATTTGCTTTTGCTCCTGAAGTGGGGCTGCAGCTAACATGGTTGCAGTCAAAGGTTCCTGCCCTTGAATGTGCACAGCCGGTTGAGGAGCTGGAGGGTTACGCATATTAGCAGTGTACTTGTAACCAGCTGGACGACCACTAGTAACTAGAGGAGCGCGAATGGAAGCAGCAGCAGCCACTCCTTGTTGTCCAGTTATAGGTCTAGCACCTAAAGATGTGCGGAGAGCTCCTTGAGTAGGGCCTCTTGGAGTTGGACGGAATGGCGCTTGCATGTTGGGATAACCGGATGCTGCAGCTTGAGTGCTAGGCCTAACTGGTGGTTGTGCGGCCCAGCGTGGCGAAGGTCTCATTTGGGTCATTTGCGCGGGGCCGTAGAAACGTTGCGCAGGAGGAATTGTAGGCACAAAGTAACCTCCAGCATTACCTGGTTGGAATATTTGACCCATTTGTTGCATACGCATACTTGCCATACGCTGCATATATTGAGATGTCAGGTGAGCCTTACGATCTTCTTTACGTTGCGCCAAAGCTACATACAGTGGTTTAGTTCCAACAATGCGGCCATTCATTTCAGTGACGGCCTTAGTGGCTTCTTCGGGAGATGAGAAACATACAAACCCAAAACCTTTGCTGCGACCATCCTCCAGCATTACCTGTCAATAGCAGATGACAAATTTTTAGTATTACATATAATATACACATATTTCTAAAGTTTATACAGTAAACCCATGAGATTAATTATTATATTCTCATTCAATCTTTCTTATCTTTGTTCTTTGAAAAGAGTGTTAGTTATAAAATCTATAATTATACTACTAGCTCACAAAACAAAAAGAGATACTTGGTATTGATGTAAAAGTGTAAACATATTTTCATTAAAAATCCAATTTTACTCTTATTAGAAAGCAAGTTACCTTTGCAGAAGTTATTGTTCCAAATGGAGCAAATTCTTTGCGAAGTCTTTCATCGTCAATAGTGTCATCCAAATTCTTTACATACAAGTTTACTCCTTGATAGCGTGTCAATCGCTCAGACTTCAATTGTTCAAATTTACGTTTTAGTTCTTTTTGACGTTCAGCTTTCTTTTGAGCACGTCCCACATAAAGTGGTTTGCCCTCCACTAGTTCTTTGCCATTAAGTTCCATGCAAGCTCTTTCAGCTGCATCAGGATCTTCAAATGCAACAAATCCAAAACCTCTGGAGTTGCCGTCATCTTTATACATAACTTTGTGGCTTGTTATACGTCCATACTTCTCAAACATATCCTTTAACATCTCATCTGAGAAATCTTCACCAAAGTTCTTCACATACACATTGGTGAAAAGTTTAGCTTTTTCACCAAGTTCCTTTTCGCGTTCCTTACGGGGGATGAATCTTCCAACATAAACTTTCTTACCATTAAGAAGCATACCATTTACTTTTTCAATAGATTTATTTGCAGCTTCTTCAGTTTCAAAATGTACAAATCCATAGCCTTTAGAGGCACCTGTCTCATCTTGAGCTACTTTGCAACTCAGAATGTTGCCAAAGGCAGAGAATGTATCATACATTGCCTTGTTATCTATGGTTTTATCAAGGTTTTTAATGAAAACATTTCCAACACCAGATTTGCGTAGAGAAGGATCACGTTGTGACCACATGATTCGAATAGGTCTTCCTTTAATCATGTCAAAATTCATAGTATCTAACGCTCTCTCGGCTGAAAGAAATATACTTTTATATTAATAATAATATGCATATTTTAAATTGATGATCAGAAATATTTAAAAAATGTAGTACTATCATATCATCCTATGGCTGGAATTACAGCCTTGAGACTAGGCCTTTAATTAATAGCTTAAATTAATAAAATTTCAATATAATTCCATAAAATAGAAATTTAGAAAAGAATAACGGTGTACCAATGATGCTACTAATCATGTTGGTTAAAAAAGGCTATTAGGTTTAATGTATTGAGATACAAATACACCTAAAGTATGGAAGAACCATTATGATCTGACACATAAGTTATTTCAAATTCAATTCCAGATAAAGCAGATGCCTAAATAATGAAAATAAACTGTTTGAATCGCCTTCTTTATGAGTGTTTATGAAATCCAAGCCATGAATGTAGAAAGCGTCATTTTAATGCTTATACAAGACTCAATTCTAAATTGACAAAACAATGGAAAAATATAGTAGGAGATTATGATATATTTAATTTCAAGTCACATATTACTAGTACATTTATCAACCAAACAGAGTTTAACACCTCCTGAACTTGAGCTCAGTTGATAGGTCAAGTTATGAAAAGCATAACATATTTTAAAGCAGACATTATGTTGTTATCTAAAATATGTAACAAACCAAGGATATTTTTACAACAGTATTTAAAGAAAATAAAAAAAAATAAGTGATCATAGATAACATTTATCAACATAGCTAGATTAATGCTAAAGAAATGAATTAATAAGTATTTGACAAAATACCTTCTATTACTTTATCCATACCCAGCTAATCAATCATTGTTAATAACATACTGCATGCATGTCATAGCATGAGTCAGACTTAAAAATTTCATACTTATCCGAAGGAAGATGTGTAATGTATTATACAGTAATTTCTTTTCCAATAGTAGTAAAAATGAATTAAAAATAGGAACCAAATATCATGAAAAACAAGAAAATAACTTGAAGAAAAGCCTCTGTCTAGGTGACCACTATTACAAACATTTATTATTTTATCGTTAATTATATACATTTGTGATAAATAAATATACTGTAATTAATAACAATGCATGTATAAATTGCATCAATATTGTTCAAAGATATAATAATTCACGCAATTACAATGAAATTAATTCTTGTGAAATAGGCGAAACGAATTTATCGATATCAAATATGATTAATTTGTAAAGCCATTTTAGACTGCGTACTTCCTTTCTGAAGGACACTGAACGAGCATTTTAAGACCGTTGTCGAGTCACGCAATGTGCAAAACAGTTTTGAATAATTTTATCGGTACATGAAATTGCTTGTGTATACAAAAGACATAGGAGAAATAAGAATGTGATAAATAAAAATTTACGAAACGCTAAAATAATCAAAATAATAGAAAATACAGGAATTCAGTACTTACCATCAGCGGGCTGCTGGAAGTTCACGTACGCGTAGCCTAAAGATCTACGGGTTATCATATCGCGACATACGCGAATAGAAAGAACTGGGCCAGCCGTAGAAAATTTTTCAAACAACATGGCCTCAGTTATGTCGGAATGCAAGTCCCCGACATACAAAGATGCCATAGGATAACTAGGTGGTCCGGGATTCATATTGAAATAATTATATTGATGGTAATATGAAGAGCATTAAACTAAAGTGCTGACAAAAAGCAACTTCACTTTCTCTTTACGATTACCTATCGCATTCCTTAGACCACGTTGCACGCTTACGTTCACTAACTTTAAAGCGAGTGATTCCCGTTTAATTTTTTATTATTTTACTATTTTTTTGGATTTTTGTTAATTTTGTGCTTTTTTTTTTATTTTACAAGAATATATCACGAAATTCTGAGGATTGTGTGACCTATTTCCGAGGGACCACACAACCTCACGTGAACACACCTTGCCTACCAAAGGAAGGTTGACGTTTGAGAATTGTGACTTGTGAAAGGCATAAAACAAGATGGCGAAGTTTAGGTGGCTAGTATTGCATTATAAAATTGCATAACGTCTATTGACCTCAGAATCATAACTGTCAGCAAAATATTGTATACTATTAAATTTACAAAAAATGACATAAAATATATTTATTTATAAATTATTTTTGAATTGGTTATTTGATTAATATTTAATAGTTTCGACAGACTTAAAGTCGCGTACTGGCATTATACAGTATTGGAGTCTAGG
>MOOZ01000475.1:758029-768161 GCA_002930495.1 Cecropterus lyciades | reverse complement strand
GGAATTATATGCAGGGTTTTACGAAAAGGATTCGTCGTGGTACAGGTGAGTACTGCACTTACGTTTATATCATCGTTTACATCAAAAGCTATATTCATGAATATCATAAATAAGAAAAATAGCACAAATATCATATATCGTCGTTTAAGTTCTATCACGGCGTAAGTCATTTTTGGAAAAAATTTTGGAGAGACAAAAACCGATTAATTGTACATAGACGCAACTAAAGTTCCACTTTGTACTTTAAATTTTCCATAATTTAATGTTATTATTGTGACGTCCCCTGATTCTGTTTGGACAACACGACGCGTATTTCGATTCCAATGACGATGATTTTCAAAATGTCATTACCGCCAAAAAATGACTTACGCGGTGCTAGAACTTAAACGACGATATGTATATGTTTTTAAAAAAATGTAATACTTTGGAAACTTATTCATAGTGACGGGCAGCTTTTTTATTTACTGGTTTCAAATTGTGTGATGATTGACAATTTCATTACCAGTTTGTGAATTATATAAGCAACAATTTGAATTGTTGATTGATTTGTATTGTTAGTTACATAATTCACAAACATTAATATTCAAAAACATGTTTCTTGTCTTTCTTCAATGCTGCAGATGTATCAGTATCGGCAAAAAAAGGTAAGTAGCTGAGGGAGATATGTAGCGAGCGATATTGCTTCATATATTCAATATCCGATTGGTTAAGTGTAGATTCCATTTGGTTCATTTTCTTTATTTATTGGTTCGTTTTTACGACTGTTTGTTTCTAATATTGCAGGCGTGTACTTTTATTTCCGTTGTATAATGATGTACTTACTTAAACCTGAGAAAAGGGTAACACTAAAGCTAAAAAGTAGTGATATCCAAATGTATCTCTGCCTCTCAATCGAGGGTACGAATCCCAGATACCACAGATATTTCTAAAATGAAGTGAGTATTATAAATAAATTATCAATGCTGTACGGTGAAGAAAATCAACAAAGCTGACAGTTCTCCTAAAACATTTGTTAACTCTGTATACCGTAAACCCATTATTGTCCCACTGCTGGGCACGGGTCTTCTCTCAGATTGAGAGAGTTTTTTTTGCAACATTGTATGAAGTCTATCAATTCGCATTCTCTCATTCTGAGAGGAGACCCGTGCTCAGCAGTCGTACAATGATTGACTGCAAGGTTGACATATCAAAATTATCCTTTACGTGGTGGGTTTGGATATGTCGTGCGATGTGAACACGCGTGGCGCGTCCGCAGGGTGGTGGTGGCGGGCGCGGTGTCGACGGAGATGGTGTCGGTGTACTTCTGCGACTACGGCGACCTGGCGCTGGTGGCGGCGCGCGCGCTGCGCCGCGTGCCCGCCGCCGTGCCGCTGGCGCGCTCGCTGCCGCCGCAGGCCATCAAGGCCCGCCTCTACGGTGAGTGACGACTCGCGACACTCCCGTCCAATATCCAATGGCCACTATGTGGCCCGCCGACACGTTTGATTTGACCCGCCAAGAGTACCTCGCTGGTAGTCGCCAATAGCATGACTGGCCGATTCCAGCCCATGTGGCCCAGCCCAGATCGTGTGGTCCGCAGACGATCTTGGATGCAAAATTTGTGCCCACTTCCATTGATGTTTGGACAGCCTTGCTCTAACTGATCTGAAACAATGATCTTGAATTAAATTTTCTTTCAATAGTGTAATATATTCTCTGATTGTTTATGATCAACTTGATGTTATGTTGAATGTCGAATGTAGTATGTCTCCAATAGAAAACTTTTTTTTATATTATGGTAGGTGCCCAATGCCACCCATAGACATCTATAAGCAATCCCAGATAAGATGAGTCTTATCTGAGGTCGGCCACAGACTCGTAGTTTTCAAATAAAACAAAATAATCTATACTAATATCCTTTGACTACACGATTTACCATCTGGGGGCGGCCGCTCCCTCGGGAGCTCCTCGGGCTGGAGCTCTTCAATAACCAGGAGGGTGTTGACTCATTTAATAGCATTAAGTTAGCATTTTCCCTTTATATAATAGTGTTTACTAATATTATGATATTGTGAAAAATATTAATATGCCGAGGTTTATTTACTCCCTTGAGAATCTGCCTGGGTAAAGGGGAGCCTCGAGACCTGAATTATCCTAGACATAAACGCAAACAAAGATGTTCAAATAACGTATTCTATTCTTTATATGCGTGTGTATGTGTAGACTAAAATAAAATTTAATAAAAACAACTTTATTAAAAGCATTATTTAATCTTAGTTTAACGAAAAAAAAATTCTACACTTTTCAGATGTGTGGCCTCTACATCAAGACTGGTCAGTGGAAGACTGTATTCGATTCCAGGAACTCTGTGTTGAGCAGCAGTTCGTGGGTGTATGTAAAGATGTTGGCAAGGATCCTCTTAATCCGACTGAGCCGTTGCTAACTCTGGATTTGATTGACACTTCAACAGATGAAGACATTTATTTAAATAAGCAATTAGTCACGGAGGGAAGGGCTCGTCTTGCCTCTGCTTCTTAATTTCCATTTTATTCCTTTTGTTGTGTTATGTAGCTTCTTAAACTAAAAATATATTACAGGACAATTATTTTAGCTTAAGAAACTAGCCAACGTTTATTTATTTATATGTTTAAGTGTATTTATGCTATGTTCACGTTGTTTTGTTATGTTTTATTGTAGGTTTTATATCTTTGTTTCTCTCCAGAACCGATTCTTGTTTCACGTTGAGCAGATACGTTTATTCGGATTTAGATTGATGTTTACTCAGATAAAGTATTTAACTATCATAAGAGAAATGTGTGTTATACTCCTAAATTACAATACTCTATAGAGTATTTTGCTAACCATTTAAAAGGTTGGCTACAAATACAATGTGTAACTTAGCATTTTAAATGGTTAGTTTCATATTGTCCATAAGATTTGTAATAGTTGTCTTTTATTTGTCTGAATATTATAGTCACACAGATATTTCTGTAGTTGAATATTCATACTTAGTGATATTAATAGGCTGCCTTCATATCAAAGTCAAATATGATTTGAATTAAATGGTATAAATAAGTCTCTTCAACTTTGATATGTTACAGTAAAAATAAATTACTTATAAGCAGTGACGGACTAATTGGCAGGCCGCCGCGGGCCTCTGGTTCTACGGTGCATCTAAATATCTACCAGTATCGATATATGAACTTAATAAAAAGCTTGTAAAATGCCATCAACTTTATAGGACGCACTACGAAAAGCGGTGCCGAATAGTATAGGGTTTGTTCGAAAAATAGCAAGTCTGTTGTGTATCGGCCCGCAGCCTGGATGGCCCCGGTTAGCTTTTTCGCCCGGTCCTCATACAGCTTTTCCGTCCCAGGCTGCTGATATGCTTAGTCCACCACTGCGCAATGCCCATTTAACCTCTTCAAATTATGTCATTTATCTACATCTAGTTGTAATTTAAAGGCGGCTTTACCTCGAGGCAACATTGTACGATTTTATTTTATATGTACTTTTAATGCCACTTTTATTCTGTGGTTTACTTTTTATACAAATACGGCAGTATGTTAAGAACTCATATCTGCAAGACAAATACGTAAGATGAAACAAGAGTACGTATATGTGGTACGTTTTGGATCACAAACGTGCCACAATGTGACATATCCCAATGTCGTATAACGTTGCCTCGGCGTATAGGATGACACAAGTTACATTGCATAATCACTAAATTTCAAGTATGAAGTGGAAAGAAGCTAAGACAGAATGGAATTGTAAACTCTGATACATGAGCTACTATGAATAGATCTCCATGGCTTTTCAGTTTGGCATGAAAGTATTTATAACGCAAATTATGTGATATTGATTGGGCTGTGGTTAGTTGCCTCAGACGGGAATAATGCTGCTTGTGTCATTCTTAAATTCGTCTTAACAGTAATCAAACAATAGCTTATTAATAAAACATTATAATGTTTGTGCACTTATACAATAAATCTCAAATATATCTCCATGAAGTCTTTTTTTTTTCAATCAATTTATTGTGACATTCCTTGTTTACCATTTTACTTTATAAGCAAGTGAGCACAATCATACAATACGAAACATTGCAAATGGCATGTTTAATAGATGCCTTAACATAATACTTAAGCAACCAACATCTGCGATAGTATAGTAGACTGGCTGGCATAAGAATTGAAATATTAATTTGAACTACATAAACATCGAGGAAATTTTTGTATGTTGTTTTGTGATTTAAAAATGTTATCCTTTCACCGGAGAGTAGAGCATCTCTCCTAAGTGTATAATAATTATTAGGTCTTGTACCTATGAAATTGCCGTACTGGCCATTTCAAATCAAAATATTTTTTTTGCTTACAATTCTTTTTTTTTCAATTTCATTTAATTTTAAAAACATGGAATTATCTTTTCTAAAATCGTCAATTGTTAATAGTTAGTGTTTTGTTTTCACCTCTATTCAATTTATGTTTTCATCGATACTCAGTTTACTGCTGAATTAGCAGCAGCTTTCGACGGTAGCATCAAAACAATATTGGTTCATTTGCGTCAAATTGGCAAGGAAAAAAAGCTTGACAAATGGGTACCCCACGAACCCAATGATCGCCAGCGAGAAGTACGCGTCGAGACGTGCCTTGCACTGCTCAACAGGCATACAAATGAAGGAATTTTGAACCGCATTGTTACTTCTGACGAGAAATGGATCCTGTTCGACAATCGTAAGCACTCAGCAAGTTGATTGGTTCAGCACCCAAACAATGCCCTAAACGAAAACTTACCCCTAGGAAAGTGATGGTCACTGTTTGGTGGTCTAACGCGGGTGTTATTCATTACAGCTTCTTACCAAACTGGGTGAGCATTACTGCAGAAGTGTACTGTGAAGAATTGAACACAATGATGGAGAAGCTCGCACGTCTCCAACCAGCTTTGGTCAATCGTTCGGCTCCACTGCTCCTACACGACAACGCGCGACCTCATACTGCACAGCAGACGGTCTCCGGGCTACAAGAGCTGGGGTTGGAAGTTCTCCGTCATCCGCCGTACTCACCACTGCGCCTACAGACTTCTACTTTTTCCAGAATTTGGATAACTTTTTGGCGGCAAAAAATTCATTACCTGAGAGGCAGTACAAAATGCCTTTGAAGAAATTGTTGTCTCCCGTCCAGCTTATTTCTTCAAGAAGAGGGCATCAATAAGCTACCAATGCATTGGCAAAGATGATTGGGTGATTAAACTTTGATAAATAGAAATAAAAAATATAGACAAAAATACGCTGCATTTATTTAATGAAAAACGGCAATATCATAGGCGGGGCTATGAGTATAGAATGTAAAAATAAGGAGCATTCTTACACTTACTCTCAATTAACTTTCAATGGGTAGCAAAAATATAATGTAGTAGAATTTTTGAACAAGATAACAAGCTAGTCAGCGCTTTTTCATAAAAAAAATATGGTATATTTTTGAATAAACCGATTAAAAGACATGATGTTTTACATTATCTCTGTTTTGACATAACTAAATAAAGAAATAAAACTGCATGGCTTTGTTTGCTAACAAACCATTCCATTAATTAAATAAATCATGTCATTATTGTATCATAAAACGATACAAAGTAGTAAAATAGTTTTTTTATAATTTACCATCTGTTACTACGAAAACCAGTAGATTAATGCAGTCTGCTTTCATAAATCTATAATTTATGATTGAATTCATCAACAAAAGCGAGTTTTGTTATGAATTCACATTTTATTACATGGAAACTACATACAGAGATATAGAAACTACATGTATATATGTGAATTACTATAACGATCTCTTCTTCCTGAATTAATATCAATTTTTCATTGTTGTAATCTAATGCAATGTTGAACTACACATGATATCAACATAACTTGATGAATCACCTCTTTAGGTTGAGTTATACTGATAAAATTATGTATATATATTGACTTATTATTAATATAATGTAACCTAACCTAACCTAATATCCTTATTGGGAAATACTCAAATATAAAAAAATAAACAAAGTCACATATTAAAAAGTAGTTTATTATAATGTATGCTTAAATTATTTCTTCAGGTCCTCTGATGATATTCCATACTTCTTTTTCAATGTATCTAATTCTTCTTGTTTCTTCTCAATATCCATACCCTTGAAAGCTTTATTTGATCTATAATATAAGACAACCAAATATCGGTTACAAACATTGAAACCAGATAAATGGTCACATGCATTCTTCGCATCAAATATGTCTTCATACACAACAAATGCTGTTCCTCTCGTTTCAGGAGTGTTTCCCCTGAAAATATATTATTAAACAAATTAATTGAGTCTTAGCCAAGTCACTTATTACTTGATTTTATAATATGGAAGTAACATACGAGTATGCAGTCCATCTTATAGTACGTGACCACTGGTGATCATGGACATCTGTTATCAACTCCAGATGAGATCAGTCTTACCCAAGGTTGACCGCAGATGCGTTGCTAGCTCTGAGGTCTAGGAAAGAATGCCTTTGATAAGTATGTCTCCCTTATCAGACACTGGACTCTTCAGGACACTTCAGGACCAGGACATTTCAGACTAAAACACCATCACTAAAGTTTGACAACCTGTGTGATGGGGCAGGCACCATACCAATTTGACATGCAGTGGGTCCTGGGTTCGATCCCTAGCCAGACAGACATCTAAATGATGAGTTTAGACTTCTGTTCTGGGTCTGGGAGTTTGTGTATTCGTCTTTGTGTGTCTATGGCATCCATGACACATGAGAAAATCCTCGTGTGGAGCTATGAGTGTAGAAAGCATTTTTTTTTAAAGTTGTTAAGTTAGGTTAGAATAGAAATGGGTTTGGCGGTGGTGCTTTCTGAATCGAACCACAAAGAGTGCTACCACCTGTGAAACACCTTTACTATATACATAAAATTGTTAGTGCATCTTTTATTGATAGTATAAATTGAGAATCATTTGACGTATCAACTAAATGAGTTTTAAATGAGATGAATTTTGTTGTGTGAATTAAGCTTCATTTCTTTATCACACAATCTACCATTGTAGTATAATTTTTTTTCTCCATGAAGTTTGCGTCATTAAACGTTGGAGCGGTGAAGCGAGTATTATGCTCTGTCTCCCACTCACAGGCCTTATGGGTGGGCATAAGCATGCGCATTATTTTTGTTGATAAGGGTCATGTGGAGCTTGTGTGTACTTGTACCTATGAGTATTTAACTATAGAAGAAATAGAACACGGAAATCCATTAACTCTTCCTTTAGCTCTACTCAAAATCCTAGCCATCAAAGGATATTCATCATCGCAATAAAACGATGAAACTATTTGTTTAATCAAACTTTTGAAGTCCTCTAACACAGTTACTGTACAAGATCGATAAGCTTTCTCGTGGAGAGCTAATTTTTCCCTTTAACACTCTTTTTTAATTTTGTTGACTGTTCTAACAGTCACACTACATATAGCCTCAGCAAGTTTACGAGAACAGCAGAAATAACTTTTTGGGATCTATTTTCATTTCAGTGAAAAATGTTAAAACATTGTTGATAACAACACGTGCTTGTGGTGGTATATTGGTGCCAACAGACAAAATATTATTTTGAATAAATTCAAAGGAGTAGCCATTGTGTCACTATATAAATTCAGAGAACAAATGCACAAAATCACTTATTTTCTTTTCAATATATGTACTAAATTAGCATTGCATTAATTTGCAGGTATTAGGTGGGGGTAATGATGAAAACCAAATTACATAACAATTGACAAACAATGATCATAACATAACAATATTGCAGCACCCTTTGTATATCGCACCGCCGCAGTGCACCTGCCTTCGATGACTCATTTTTTTTATCGATAAAGGAGTTGCCTGCGCAACATGCTCACTATCATTGCCGGCTTATCTTTTATGACCCAAACTGCATGGAGAAAAAATTATACTGTAGAATCAAGGTACGAAGTACCTAATGTGAATTAATTAAAATTAATTAATGATATTATATTCAAGTGCCTAATACAATTAATTCCGTTAAGTTAACCATTAAATACACAAAATAGAAGAAAAAACATTGATGACACTATTGTTAAATGTTACATTGATAACTAATACCTATTGAGTGTGATGTAAACTTTTAGCATTATTTAAACATAAATGTTCTATTTTACCACCACTAAAATTATTTAAAACTACTAATACTTACACTCTGATTTGACGAATAGCTCCATATTTTCCGAATATATCATACATTTCTTCTGCTGAGATTTTATAAGGTAAATTTCGAATGTACAATATTCTATTTACTTCTGGTGGTAGTCGAACCTGTAAAACGTATTTTAACATATTTACGAGTTTAATTTTCAGTTTTGTCGGTTTAAGGGTCGACGAATTAAAATAAATAGATGATACTCACATTTGCTCGTCTTTGGAGAGCTAAAGCCATCGTGCCAAGTTGAATTTAACTGTTATTATGATAAACACAATCTTAATTATAGTTCTAAGTATTTATTATATATTTGTAACGTTAAATCAAATGTAAAAGATTTATATTATAAATCCAATCAATCAAAACAAATCGAAAATACGAAATTCAGACACAATCTAAAGTATGCAATTGTCAAATTCTTTATGTCAACAGAGTTTTTTTAAATATTATTTTCTACGCCCTTGGCCTCTTGTCTTTCAGCCCAAACAAAGTTAACTTTCGTCTGTAAATTTTAAAATTTAAAAGTATATATTTTTTCTTGTCGTGGTCGTCGTCGTTGTGTAGATTTCCACCTATGTATTGACTCATCACGATATCTCTGGAACCATAAGACCTAGAGACTTGAAATTTGGTAGGAATATTCTTTTCGGCGAGTAGAGGTCAGTTATGAACAGATTTTACGAAATTCCACCCGCAAGGAGGGTTGCGGGGGCGTTAATTTAAAAAAAAAAAACATTTTCAAACTATAGCCCTTACAGGTATAAAACTTAGCCAGGATATTCTTTTTGGCATGTTTGCATTTACTAAAAATTAATTTTATGATATTCCACCCCAAGAGGGTTGTGCGGGGGCATTCAAAATTAAAAAAAAACGTATCTTCCAATCTATAGCTCTTAGAACTCTAAAACTTGGCCAGAATATTTCTTTTGACATGTTTGAAATTACTAAAAACTAATTTCATGGTAAGAGTAATGCCCCCCGCATTACTCTTACCATGAAATTAGTTTAAAGTTAAAAAAATTGTATCTTTCAATCTATAGTTCCTATAACTGTGGAACATGGCCATTTTTTTTTTTGGCATATTGAAATGTACCTAGAATGAATTATATGCCATTCCACCCTTAGAGGGCTGTGCGAGGGCGTAAAAAATAAAAAAAAAATGTATCTTTCAATCGATAGCTGTTACAACTGTGAAACATGACCAGAATATTTTTTTGTCATGTTAGAATTTATAAGACCGAGTTATATGCTATTCCATCCTTAGTGGGCTGTGCGGGGGCGTTAAATATTCAACAATTTGTATTTTCTAATCTGCACTAATCTGCTCCTACAACTGTGAAAGTTGACCAGAATGTTTTTTTTTGGCATGTTGTAAGTTACAAAGAACGAATTATATACCATTCCATTAACCTTACATTAGCTGTTTGCTAAAGCGAGTAAGGTCATTTAAGTACATTCTTTCGACTTGGAGCATGCCAATAACAGTAGTTAGCATCCACCAGGGACAGTCGTGCTTAGGAAAAGGGAGAAGCTTCACTTTTATTACTTTTCCATCCAATCATTGTTGATTTAGAATTATTTAATACAAAAAATTAAAGTCAAGGTACTTTTGGTTAGAAAAAAGGATTTAAAATGATTAAAACCATTTAAAACAATTTGAAAGATTTGATTTTTACTTATATATAAATATGTAGTTAGCATCGACGTAATCATTTTGAATGGTTTAGAGACTGCCTTTTCCTTAAGCATGGCAGAGGTAAGCATTGATGCCGGGGTTTAGTTATTTATATCCAGTCTATATTTTTATAGATCTGATATGAAAAACGAAAACTTTGTAAAATATGTATAAAGAAATATGGTCCCATGAGTTTGCTCCAGGATCTAAGTTAATAAATAAAAAAAAATCGAAACCCTATGGCATTGATACTTA
>MOOZ01000475.1:653139-690714 GCA_002930495.1 Cecropterus lyciades | reverse complement strand
ACAGTGGAACCGAACGATTGACCAAATTCTGGTTGGAGAAGTGCGAGCTTCTCCATCATTATGTTCAGTTCTTCACAGTACACATCTGCTGTAATGCTCATCCAGTTTGGGAAGAAGCTGTGATGAATTACACCCGCGTTAGACCCCAAACAGTGACCATCACTTTTCTAGGGGAAAATTTTCGTTTAGGGCATTTTTTGGGTGCTGAACCAGGGTCCAACCAACTTGCTGAGCGCTTACGATTGTTGAACAGGATCCATTTCTCGCCACAAGTAACAATGCGGTTCAGAATTCCTTCTTTTGAATGACTGTTGAGCAGCGCAAGGCACGTTTCGACGCGTACTTCGCGCTGGCGATCATTGAGTTCGTAGGGTACCTATTTGTCAAGCTTTTTTACCATGCCAATTTAACGCAACGAGACCAATATTGTTTTGATGTTAACGTCGAAAGCTGCTGCTAATTCAGCCGTAGTTTGAGTATCATCAGCTTCCACAATCGTCCTTGTCGACCAAACTTTTCGGACGACCACCAACATTTCCAGAACGGAAGCGGGCAAACCAATAACGGGTGATGTGTTCGTTTGTAGTGTTCGCTCCGTAAACGTCGTTGATGTTGCGTGCTGCTTGTGCCGCTTTGTTGCCACGACGGTACTCATACTTCATAATTACTGGAATTATTAACGTACTATCAAACAAATGACGATTTTAGAAAAAAGAATTCCATGTTTTTAAATTAAAATAAAAATGAAATTAGATTTATCAGCCAAAAAAAATATTTTGATTTGAAATGGCCAGTACGGTAGAACGGCAATTTCATAGGTAAAGACCTAATATGTCAGAGAGTGAAAAGAGTCTATTATAGGCGTAGGCTGCGGGAATGATTACAGCTATGAAGGTCAAGCACCAAAGTCCATATCATATATCTTTCTTTTATGGATTGTCCATAATGATGGTATTTATGTTTTCAAATAAAGAAAAGAACGATTACATTAATGTTCAAGTGGTTTTTATTAGATATCAAATACTAATCTACATATATCAAGATAAATTATTTGAAATATTCAAGCATGTACCTAATGTGGATAAAATATGGTCTTCATAGCGTATTTAATTTGAATGTATATTTTAGAAGGTATTATGGGTATGGTTTTGGTGCGGAAAAATCCACATAACGCGGCGTTGCTCCCACGGCGTCGGATTCCATTCGCACCCCCCCCCATATATGTTCATGTCAATAATAATAAATATATATAAATAGAATGTTACATCTACTTTGTGCATTTTCTAGCGTGAAGCAGTTCTTGTGAATCCCGAATTGTGATGGTAAGCTTATACATATATATATATACATATACATATATGTGTATAAGATTCAACCTTCAGATGCCGCTGGGCCCCACGCGAACTCCAAGAGTACTGGTACCTACTCCACGTGGTGGAGCAGTCACCTTACCGGTCTGACACGCAGTGGGTCCCAAGCTCGATCCCCGGCCAGACAGACACCTGACTGATGAGTTTAGATTTCTATCCTGGGTCTGGGTGCTTGTCTTCGCGTGTCCATGGCACCCACGACACAGGAGAAAAATCCGACTGTAGGGCTATGAGTGCAGAAAGCGTTTAGCCTTTACTTATAAGTAGAAATTAAGGTGACAGACCTTACGCTAAAAACATCTGAGCTAAAAGAGCAACAAAAATAAGTTCAATGCAACAAAAAATTAAGCGCAAGAAATAAAAAGAGACAAGATTTACTCGTGCAATAAACGTCATTATTGCCGTAACGAGTATTAGTAATACTTTTTAAAAAATACTGAAAAGTAATGATTACCTTATCTTTTTCTATGAATAACCTTATTTTTTATTTATTTTTTTGTTTCTTTAATTTAAGATATTTTTACATTTACATATATTATGCAGCATGAGATCCTTGCCAACAAGGTACTAGGCGATATTTGGTGTGTAAACAATTTTGGGAGAAAAGTAAATAAGCTGTGGCATTCCAGCTAAAATATGATATTTTCACTAGAAATCACTTTTTTTAATTTTATTTGATGTGTCTCTATTATCAAATATAATAAGGTATTTGTATACCTATATATATAAAGTATGTGTCTGTATTTTTAAAGAATTAACGAGTTTCTTTTGGAAGATTTATATGCAACCAATTTTAATTAGGACTCTTCTACCTACTGTTTGGTTCAAAAGCTGGTGTCTTTACAGATGTAGCAGCTACTGTATTTATGGTTATTTGTTTACTAGTATTTGTAGAATATATTTAATATTATTAAATATTGTAATGTGCATATAAATTTTGATAGGAGGAAATATTTAGAAGGGCGATCTTGGCAGGATCGGTATTAAAATCAAGGGCAAGGCTCGATATTAACAAGCTTGCTTTTTGTTTGAGTTGTGTCTTAGTAACTGACTAAATTTTTATATTGTTGATTATTTGAGGGTTCGCCAGTGAAATAATTAGTTGTGATAGTATATTTTTTGCTGATAAATGTAATATGCACCACGTGGAATAATACAATATCAGTGGAAAATATTTTACCTTTGATTTCAATAGGAGGAACCAACTAGGTTTCAGGCTCATGTCAGTATTTCTAAAATCTAAATACATCTCTGAGTAGATAACATATATATATACCTGTGATTATATTCATATTACTTTTCCATAATATATGGGTGCGAGTTCCGACTGACAACGAAAAGGGCTTAGGTTAATTATAGTCCACCACACTAGCCAAGCTTAGGGTGGTAGATTTCACACACCTTTAAAACATTTTTGAGAACTCTGCTTCACGTAAATATTACCATAAAGTTTTTTATCTTTGAAACGAGTGGTAATTAGAAGTACAAATATAATTTCGAAAATTAGAGATGCCTCTCTGGTAGGTACTTGGAAAGTTTTTACCTTATATAGTACTAGTAACATTTTTAAAAACATTAAAACAAAAAACCCGACTGCTTAATCTTTTTTTGTTCGTTATGATACATTTGATTTAACGCTTAATGGGAGTTTTCGTCAAAATAGTCCATTAAAAGTATTACAATATACATACATATATATTTAGAATGGTCTATTTACTAGCTTTCATTTGATACCCATATTGTGATGATAATAAAAAAATCGTCACTCGCCCCTCTCTTTCCCCTAGTTGCAAGCGCCATTTTAAAAAATATATAGGCTATGTCACTTTGTAATCTGAGACGATTCTAATGGTATGGCATGTGTCACAATACGTCAAGTCGTTTGTGCTGTAGCGCGTGCCAAAGAAACAAACAAATAAACAAACATACATACATAATGCTCGAAATCTTTACCCTCCTTCAGACGCAGTCGAGTAAAAAAAGAAAAGATGTACCCAGTAACTGGATGTACGTTGCGTGTAGATAGATATGCAATGGAAGCGCAGTAAGTGCTACGGCGTAGCTTGATTTCCTGTCAGTATTCGGTCTATCGGGTAATAGTTTTCATGGCTAATGTTTATAATTTTAATCCTCATAAAGTCTTTTACTATTATATAAAATTAAATTTAAGATAAGTTTCGAGTTCATTTTTGTATACGTTTAAGATTATATATGACAATAAAATTACATTACAAAATTTAAAAAACCCTCACCGCTACAAAGTCAAATGTGCAAACATTTAAAAAGTCAAAAACAATATTTATAGATGAGCCATCAAATTCGAACGAGTTACACCTGTATTTTAATTATAGAAATATAACATTTGCTCGTTAAAATTGTACTACAACGTCGCGGTCGAGTGGTACCGCTTAAGTAAGTTAGACCATTTATTCGATTGACTATCTAATATATATTTATTAGATTTAAATTTTTAAGCCTATTTTAATTTAGCTATGTAGGTAAACATACCGGTATCCCGCCGCGATATTGAAGTACAATTTTAAAGAGCAAATGTTATACTGTTGACAACATTCAATTTTTCGTCCTCACTTCGACTTCCTATATCTAGTAAATGGCTAAGCCGATTTTGATAATCCATATTTCAGAACCAGCAACTGGAAACCTTCTTTCTAACACTTGTATAGAAGCTACGTTTCCACGGACAGACACACAGACAGCCAGACGTAGCGGTCAACTACGTACTAAAAAAATGTACTCCATGACGTGTTTAATCTATACTAATATTATAAAGCTGAAGAGTTTGTTTGTTTGAACGCGCTAATCTCAGGAACTACTAAATCGATTTGAAAAATTCTTTCGGTGTTAGATAGCCCAATTATCGAGAAAGGCTATAGGCTATATATCATCACGCTAAGACCACCAGGAGCGGAGCACCAATGAAGAATGTTTCAAAATTTGTAGTAACTAATACGCTTAACAAGTTTGTAGTAACTAATACGCGGGTGAAACCGTGGGGCACAGCTAGTAAAAAATAAACAGGCACTTATTTACTCTGTCGTTTTATTTGTAGTGGAATTGAATAAGATTCAAATTAAACCCAAAGTGTTGCGAAAGAGATGCATAATATGAAAAACTTTGGGAGAATTGTTCACCTCTTCCAAAATTATATTACCCTGGTACATTTGCAATGCATCTTTTGGGTTTTTACATTAATAATTACTAGCTGTACCCAGCGCGCGTTGCTACGCCACCATCTAAAATAAATTTGAATAACAGTGGCGCCATCTGTCGAAAATTGATACCACCTCAGAAACTTTCGTGGGCTCATGCACAACAAAGATCATCACATGATCAAATGCATAGTTTACGATTCTATAAAGGACATACAGTCAAACATTCATTTTTATATATATAGATAGAAGATTAATACATTATGTAAATGAGACATTATTATTTGTATTATATTATTTTATTACAAATAATAATTAATGTAAGTACAATTTACTAGGTGGTAGGACCAGCGTAGTTCGACCGGAGAAGTACCACCGTCATATCTATTTGTAGCGTGAAATAGTTCTTGCGTTTTGTTGGAAGGGTGCGGTTGCCGGCTCACTTATATATAAGGTGACCATCTCAGTCCTCAGAAATAACAACGCATCTGTGATCGAATTTAGATATAACCCCTGTTCTATATGAAGTTGCTTACAGATGTCCATGGGCGGCTGTACCTAACCACTAACCATCAGGTGGACTGCATGTTCGTTTGTTTCTTAAATCTGATAAAAAAATCACCTGTGTGTTACGCTGTGCCTTTAATCACTCCTACCAGCACCTTTTATCGCTCTTTAAATATTTTTTTATTGGAATAAATGTTAGTTCGTTTGTTCAAGTTCGTTTTTGAGATGGTTTGGAACAACTAGGTGATTTTTTATTGTTAGATGGATGTTTGCGGGCAGTATGTTGCTGCTGCGATAAAAAGCATTAGTATTACGCAAAAACCGAACTATCTTATGTTAGGTTGAAAGTTTTATCTGCAGAATTTGCGACATGTAGACAACTTCATGATGTTTTCAAAATTCAGTCTCATAATTTTTCGTCAACGCCCTAAAAATGTATAACTTCAAAATTAATAAGTGTATTAAAAATGGTCAATAGTGTCTTGCCGAAAGCAGATTTTGTTATTTACAAAACCCTATTGCCTAAAACTGTGAAGGAAAAACTAATCTGGGGCGGTCAAATTAAAATATGTATATATACTTTTCTCAATCATCAATATCTCATTTAAGTTAAAGATATTTTTTATTTCAAACTATTTTATTTTCTAACAATTTTGCATCTATTGAAAAATTAAACCTTAATGGTAATTTTGAAGATTTAAAATCGGTCATGAAATTAATTACTTTCGGCACTTACTTGTATGCAGTGCAAGCCATATTTGTCCTAATTTTAATAGAATGGTTTGAAGAACACATGAACTTCATTTATACTGGCAATAGTATCTGAATTGTAATATAAAGGCGGGTAGCATTTCTATTTGGCTTTGGAACCCTTTAAATAATGAAATAATGTTGAAATTGTACAATCTCTAGTTCCGCTTTCTTCTTTGGTTATACAAAGTATAAGATTCGTAACTGTTGTACATAGATCAACTCCACAGGGAACAGGATATGAAATGAAAACTACTATTGGATAATATTTTACTTTATTTATCTATATACCTACATATTACATGAAATCTATCACAGGTGCATCATTAGCTAGTGACTTATAAGGCTACTAGTTATTACTCCAAGGTATCCTGTGTAAACTTGAATGCCACATACCAGTATTCAAACACAAATATACTTTCATACCAATATTATACTGCAGAAATAGTCGAAGCGGTGTAAACGTCGCAGACAATCACAAAAGAGCCATGGATACAAGAGTAATGCTCGTGAAATTCAGAACTTTTACTAAACAGTTTAAAATTATTTATTTTTTTCAGCAGGTACCTGTTATTTATGTTTTTCAATTACCTACTCTATTTTTTGTACATAGTTGGCCCATGGTAATTACCTTATGAAAATATCAGATATCATTTCTTATATAAACTTAAATACATGTAAGGAAACTTGTATAGATTAAGCAACTAAGTTGATTGCGTATTTTGAAACTGCTGCTGTTGCCAAGAACGGCTGGCGATGTCGGTAAAGAGGCTAACCTAGTAGTAGCAAGCGGTAGGGCGGCGTACGTAGCCTCGAGCGGCACCGCCGGCATTGTCCTTATTTTATATTTCGGCATGTGTAACTGTTAATGTAATTTTTCAGCTTACTTTTAAATTTTGTTTCACTTTTAAATAATATTTAAACAGAAAAGGTAAGGTAAACGGTATGCATTCGAGTATATAATACTATAAAATATATCTAAATTTAATAGAATTTGCGAAAGCTTTCATTAAAGCTCGCGATCGGGACCATGAGACATCCTGGGCAACGTCCTCGGATAGGAGGGCCAGCATGCGCGGAAGATAAATTCGTCGTTTTGGTGCGTGCGAGAGATGGCGCGGGCGGCGCGGGGAGGCGCGGAGGGCGGCGGCGTCGGCGCGCGGAGGCTGTTGCGCTCAGAGCACCTGCGCCCGCGCTCCGAAGCGCCGCACGTCGCGTGCTCGTGTACCCGCGCCCGCGCACCGGCCTGCGCCGCTCGCAGCGTCGTGACGCCGCCCACGGTACGTGACACGCCGGTGGCGCGTCGGGGTCGGGCGACAGCGCGTTCGTCACTGCGCTGAGCCGCTGGCTGGCACAGTCGGTTGAGCTGCCTGGCCGGTTTTGTAATTTCGCCGGGCGGGCCGTGACGTCACGAGACTAGTTTGACGCGCGTGTGTGACGGCCTGCGCCAGGACGCCCTCGATGCGACGTCGCTGCCGCCCCCGACCTTAGTATCAGTGCAATGACGTGCTCGTTTGTATACCACAACCGTTGATAACAGTATTGTGACGATAACTTCGTAGTTAACATAATTTTCTTCCAACGTGTTCCGAGAGCTGGTTTCTTTGTTTGACGTTGGTATCTTGTTGATATATATTCAAAGAGTATGTTTAGAATGTGAGTAATCTTGCAATATCTTATTATATTCAAAATATTGTGGTGTGAAACCCAAATTATACGTGCTGCACCTTTTCATACGAATAGTTAGCACACGGAGCTGTTGGCTTCTGTGTGTGAGTAAATTACGTGCGCTTATTTCTTGTATCGATGTGTTCGGCGAGCTTCATACATATGTCGATGTGTGCGAGCGTACACTTCGACATCCCAGCTTCGCGGCGGAGCCTTTTTGTAATTTTATTTTTCCTCCTGCAGCGAGGGAATAGCGCTCTCAGGCATGTGGTAACTTATACAGACGTCATCTAGATATTTCCATTGGAATTAGTTACTTTTACAGATACCTTTAAACGAATCTTGTTGTTTTTACGAGATTTAAAACAATACTAAATAGCGATTATATGTTCGTATACCTACCTAATATCTTAATTACCTTCTGACAATGAACGATCTTATGCATTAAGCAATTATTTTTAAATAATGACAAGGTGATACTGTGGTCAGATAAAAGTAACTGTTACTATTTATGTTTTTTACAGTACAATAGCCGTTCATATAAATGTGGATTTTATGGCTAATTTTAAGTACAAACAAAGTAAATTTCGAAGTTGTGTCAAATACCTTGTATGGGCAAACAAGCGATGGAATTATATCTGTCCAGCTCTAACTTATAAGTCACGTCACAGGACGGAATCAGATTCTGTCTCTTTTGCTCCGTCCTTTCTACCTTGAGTGCCTGAATTGAGAAAGCTTTTGAAACATGATAACGCAATTGCGAAGCCTTTTGAAAACATTGACATTATTAATATAATTCGATGAAACAATTTAGGTTCATTTTTTTCGTTTTCGCTGACCTATTGTTATAGCTTGAAGCGCACAAAATGCTTCTACTTATTTTATTTTATATCAACAGTGGAATTTTGGGCAATTATGTAAACCAAACTTAAATTGATTTTCTTATATTATTATCATTTTACTGATCTATAAATTGGTACCTTTGTTATAAGATTATCTGAGCGAATAAGCGTCTGTTCCCATAATTATTTCCTAGAATTTTAGGTTGGTCGTGTCTAAATATAGTAAAGGCGCTACATCAATTGATTATAAGTATAAATCTGTCGATTGTATGTCTAAATTGACAGTTAAAACAACTTTGAAAGTTGTATTTTTTGTTAAAGAGTCTTACTTGTTCTCTTATAGGTAAGTGTTGTGTTCCAACAAGTCGAACAAGCACGTGGTTACCATAGTGTTTCCAGTTTTACCGTTTGGTGGTGCTTTCTGCCGGCCAGGGCAGTTCCTGAACAAGTTCGGGCGCTTCTCGGGGATCAGGTGCCACTTGATACTTGTTGTTTTCTAACTGGATTCGTATCAGCTGTTACAATATATCCTCTGGAAAATTAGTCTGTTTCTGCACTATTATAATTGACGAAATAATTATGAATTATGATGTGATTGGAAATATGTGAACCTATAGAGTGAGTGATATAGGTAATGTCATTTATACTACTTTATTAGATTGAAATAATGCAATCGATTCGACGTATTTTTGTAATAATCCTACTTTATTGGGTAGCTTTTACTTTTTTTACATTTCTCGGTGTATATTATAATAATAGTTTTATTAAAGTATGTTATCTTTCTCTGAAAAACATGTCTGGTTACTAGGCGAGATGATCTCATAGTATTTATTTTTGTGTTTGTGTGCGTGCGTGTGTAAGTGCATGTGCGTGTGTGAAATGTGTTTTTCGAACGAAACATAAACGGCTTTGATGAAATTTTATATAGGCACATGTTTCATTTCGTTTATTTAGATTAGAGACACGAAAAGTCGTTTTTCTACTAACAACAATGAATCCATCCATCCGCAAAATTTACAGTTAGTATTAAACAAGATCGGGCGGTACAAAATATGGCGTTAAAATATTCACTTATTAACCAACCTATTAATATAAATAGTTTAACTGAAGTTCCCCACACGAAATGTAATCGTAAATGCGACATTCTCGACGCATGTTTGTTTTAAAAATAAGTACTGTATTGTGAATGACGTGAGACTAAAAATGCTTTCGGGTGTTCTGGTTCAATAGCTGAGTCTACATTGACGCGAGATTTTAAAAAATAAGAAATAAGACTATTTTAACAATAAACTTAATTAAGAATATGTAAATGCAAGGTACCAATAAAATTTTCAGTAAATAAAGCGAGCACGTCGTTAATTGTTACTTTGAGCCACCGAAAATTAATTTCAATCTGGTTAGGAGACTCGGGGCTCGGTTAGATCATAATAAGAGATTTAATTTCAGAAATATAAGTTGGGGCTGTCAAGTGTTGAGCGGGGCGCTCCTAAGTGGCGCCTCCGCCTGCACGAAGACGTGGCTACGCGTGTGCTGCGTAGCGTCATGTCCGTATCGCCCCAGCCCGCGCCCGGCTGCGAGGAGCGTGCGCGCACCCCCCGAGCCCTCGCCTCGCCGGGCTCTACACCACGCTCGCCGGCGCCCGCGCATGCAGTCCTCGCTACCATGACGCCAGTGCAGCCAGCGCACGACTACTACCCCCACAAGGTCGAAATGGACTCCGATGACGGATACCCGCCCGAAGCTCACTCCTACCGACATTCTCCGCACGAATTAGCAGCTTATGCTCCAGATAGCAAAGTACCCGTTCAGCCTGACGTTTACGATCAGGGAATGGAATCGATTGATGAAAAAACTCCAATAGATCTCATATATGAAGATGATAAACAGACTGTAATATATACGACGACTCCAGACCAAAAACGAGTCGAAATGATAAGCGGACAGTTGGAAGACGGGCAGTTGGTGAGTGGAGGAGGTCAGTTGGTTGACGGTGGAGTGTCAGTAGTAGTGGGAGCCCCTGGACAAGGCACCGTTCTCGTTTTAGCTGATGAACTTGGACAAGTCATAACAATACCAAGGTAAGGTTTAGGTTTAATTTTTTTACATTCGTTTTTGTATATTTTTATTGCCACATTTTAAACAAAAGTAGTAGTAAATAGTAAATAGGATTAACTAAGCAACTTCTGACTTTGTACAGAAGTTAGTATGGAATGCGAAAGAAAAATAATTATGGCAAGTGGCATAACTTGCCATAATTATTTTTCTTTCGCATTCATAGTGAATAATCAATTATATTTTACTGGCAACTGCCAGATCTCTAACCATCTCTAACCCCGATCGAAACTTCGATCGGGGTTAGAGACAGATGATAATACAATCATTGATAAATTACCACCCTTAAGTCCTGATCAGGATAATCAGTTAAATATCCCTTTCTTTCTCAAGAAATATATCCCTTTCTTTCTTTTTTTGAGATGGAAACAAATTCATATCGATGTAGCTCGGACACTTTTCTGCAAATAGAAGTAAGAAGAAAACCACCAGAATTTTAACACACATGTATTTTACGCGTGTGATCGGAGTATTCCCTTATGAATTAAGTCCGAAATAGCAACAAAGTAAACAATTGGGTCAATTTGTACAATTTTATTTGACAGTTAACTGGGAGTCACACTACCCTATTACTAAGCATCGGTTGTCACAGCGTCTCGTCACAGTAACCATTTTCGGACATTGGCAAAAACATTTGCCTGATATTTTTTTGGTTTGATCGATATTTTGCTGTTACTTTTTCATGAAGTATATGTCGTCTATAATTTGTAAATGTCTATATAAAAGTCGTCTATACAAAATTTATTTGTTATTTTTTTTTTCATATTTTTCACTTGTGAAAAGTATTTTCTACTTTTTAGATTACTTTGCTAGGGAACAAGTGCTACTTTGCGAGTTGCATTTTATTTATGCCAGATGAGTATATTATATCTATCTTATAATAGGTGTAACAGTACATCTTTCATCAATGGTACTTTATCACTTTTTCTAATGCCTTGGTAATTTTCATATTTGTTTGTTAAGTAATTGAGCCGCGAAGTCGTTACAAACAAACAAATATACCCAATATGGTAAGAAGTAACAACGTAATATTTTTAAACTGCTTGCATCGTGGTAACCACGGACAGCGATTATTTCTCTAGACAGATTAATTAGCAACACTCGTTCGTGTCCACTGATGGTTTCTCGAGATGCGCGAGAAACAAATAATTTTTGTGCAAGTGAGTGGACGGTGTGTATAGTTTCAAGAATGAGGTGTTCGTGTCGGAGGTCCAGTGTAACGGTTGTACGCGTTAGGAGCGGCGCGTGTGGGCGGAGCGACGTGCTCACCTTGAACTTGCCGCGAGAGCTGTGTCCGCGCAACCACTCGCACCATCCGATCACAATTCGATGGTGGTCGTATTCATTTGCCATCGAATATGAGAATTGATCAACTCACTACCAACAATTGAACAATCAAGCAACGTCATACAATCGATGATTCAATCAAAATGTCAAAGCTTTAGGAATAAACAGGGCTAATCTGTAAGGCTAAGATCCAGTTGTTATTAAGAGTATAAGTAGGTAGATGTCTCAAAAATATTCATTATTGGAGCCTTCGCCCCGCTGCTTTTATCGACTTAATTTAATGAAGTTCTGATGTCATTTTAAGTAAGAAAAACACATTTACTGTTAATTTTAACTTAAGTTCTACATGACGGAATTGATTTTATAAAGAAAGAAAGTTATTTAATTTGATCATTTTATTTTAATGCAACTTTAATTATACGTATGCTCGTACAATTTTATTTACTTTATTCGCTTTGAATTCATAATTGGACGTATTATTAAACAATAAAATAATAAATAAAAGTAATCATAACATTTTTCCCGTGAATATATTAATAATTTCTGAATTTTAAGAAGTTATATTATAACATACTAGCACATTTATATACATAATTGCACATAATGTTCATAAGTAACTAGACGTAACGACCGCCGCAAAAAGATGCCACGTGTATGTCATTCATAATCTGATGTTGATATCTCGTACGTTGACGTAATGTAAATACGTTAGATTAGGCCGTTCGCGTTCGCTGCTTTGTGGAAAATTTAAATGTAACCTGGTTAAGGTTTCGTTCGTATTTTTCGTATTAAATTTGCATATTATATTGGTGTTTAATTATGTGTTTATATCTTCGTTACTCTTTGTAAAATATACCTTAATTCGTATTTTTTGTGAATGTATATTTTCCCGAATGGTATTAATTCTCTGTAATATACGATTAATTTTTCCTTTAGAGTTATGACTAAAATTATTCATATAAAATGTGTTTAAAGCATTTTATGTCTAGCATTAAATTCAAAGACAAAGAGAAACAACAATCATTAATAAAAGCTTGATTAGCTGTTGTAGAATATCTGATTTAAACATGATTCACAATTAAAGCTTGTTATATGTAATGTTTAGACACGCTTTCTTGTTGGGCATGTTTGAATACGAAAACTATTTGAGTTTTTCGATGGTTAAAATTAGTAATTAGCGTCTAGGTTATATATACTTATATAGGTATCAAATGCAAGTTTTATTGATAAGGGTGGAAAATGAAAAAGCTTTCGAAAAATGAATAAATAAGCTCCATATGGTTTGGTAGGTAGGTAAGTGATAAAAACTCGGCTGAATCGTTTAGGACGCAGGCCGAGAGGCTGCCCTGCCTCACCCGCCGCGCCTCCGAGACTTTAATGATGACTTTTTGTTGCACCACGGTGCATGCCAAAAGCGGCGCGCGAATGTGGATCTGTGTAGCCAACTACAAATCTATATGTTTCTGTACTGTTTACATCTACACGTATGTAGTTTGTTAAAAAATATTTTTTTAATATGATATGATCTTCAAAGTATTAATCCTAAGATAGATCCGTAGTGCTATCACAACTGCACAGGAAACTAAACAATATATTGGAACAATAATAACAACAACAATATACTGGAATAAAAATGCTGAATTATAATCAATTATACGTTAAAATGTGTGAAAAAAGAAGGAGTAATGATTGGACATTGGACTAAAAAATCCAGCACATTGTATTCGACAGTAATTAAAGTGCCATTACGTTAAAGCAATGTGTCTCGCTGCCTTCTGTGCCCTGGGCGTATCCTTAAAAGGCGACAGGCCGCGTCCCCCGCCCGCGCCCGCCGCCCGCCGCAGTCTTATTTTATTGCCTCGCACTCGATGCAGCGAGCCCTCGAGATGAGCTTACCATCGCTTGGGTTCTCGCCCCATACATTTATTTAATGTAATTATTTGACCGGTAAACTGCTTTTTTGGAAATCATAACAGTTATTTCACATTTTTTATCAGTCCACCTTTAGTTGAACATTCTTTAAGTCGTTCGCACAAAATATTCTTTACAAAGTGATGTGAAAATATATAAAATGCTATAAAAATATTCATACAAAATTTTAAAGCATTTGTGTTATGCGTATCTAAGTTTTATAAAACTAGTACTAAAACACTAGTACTAAAACAGGCAGTAAAGCAGGCAGCATAAATATTTTCTTAAAATATTAATCAATCTCAGATAATCACATCAATACTATAAATATTATACTTTATAGTACTCCTCAAGTACCTAAGATACCGCGTTTAATTAACAGTTATGGTTAGTAGTTATAAATTCCACGATACTGCAAGTAAAACTCCCCATAGGAAACGAAATTCTTTCGTGTCCGTAGTTACCTTTAATGAGGCATTGTTATTAGAAGATTAAATTTAATAACGACTTCAATTAATACCAACACTAAAAGACACAGGGTCAATAACCCAATGCAGGAAACATGGAAGCAAGTTGCGAGTAAAAGACTTCAACGGGGTCTCGCTATAATTATTCCCTAGTCGTATATGAGTTAACTTAATTCATTTTAAATTTACCTGGTTAGGTTATATCAATTAATTAGTATGAGGATACCATAAAACTGATGGGTACTTAATAAATCAGCTTCAAATTGCGCTAAACGGGTAACTATCAAAATAAGATTGTTATTCAAAATGATTCTCGCTGTCAATACTGGCTTCGTTTACAAACACAGAGTTCAGTGTGTCCTTTAAAAATTAACGATCATCCTTTCTACCTGATGCCGCTGTCCGAGTGCAAATAAAAAACGGTTTCCCCCACGTAAAGGGTTCACTTCCCATCACATGGAGGTTGTAGATAGTCATGCACACACGCGTGTCGCACCCACACATCCACGGCAACGATGGTACTTTGGGCACCGGCGGCGAGGCAGCGTCCGACAGAAATCTCGACGGGGGATAAAATTTCTTTTAGCGTAAGAGTGATATGGATCGCCTAAAGATTTTTTTTTTATTTTTCAATTTTACAAAAATATTACCTTTTCAGTTTAGCTAAAAATCTTTCAATGAGTAAGTGCTTTTGATACTCAATTAATTTGCTTAGAATATTATGCTTAATTAAACATATACTAAAATAAATTTGAAGTATAATATGTTTTTTAAGTTTTAAATATATTTTTGTGCATGGAACGCGCACCTGTTTGTTCAAAAATGCCAAATCTATCGATACACACAAATAAATAAAATTGAAGTGATTGTCTTATGAAAATAGACTTGTCTCTAATTTTTGCCTAAATGTTTGGACGGGCCTATGCTAGATATTGCTGCATCATATTGATGCCATTTTCTCGACGTGGATGGGAGTTTCACGGGCAGTGATATAGGTTCTAGGTGTAGTAAATATTAAGTACAATTAATACTACCGACTTGAATTTATCAAAAAAATGAGCTACAAAGATTGAAAATGAGTCTTGTGGGTAGACTCTTTTATGATATTTTATAAATAGGAGTAGTAAATATAATAACTTAAATTAAATTTTAGTACCAAATCAACCCTGTTGTTATTTATATAGGTAGTCGAATAAGTTCGACACAAGAAGTTATGTGGTGGCAACTGCCGGGTCCTGGGGGACGGGGGGACTGGGGAGAAAAGTTTAGTTCCCAAACTTAAATCGAAATGCAACTTGTTGAATTCATCCGTCGTACGTAAATAGTACGTAACGTACGTAAACTTTGTAATCAGAAATAGGAGACTATAATGAAGGATTTTATCTTCGAATCGGTGATCACAATCACCATATTTACAAATTTAATGATAAAAAGTATACGAGCAAGTCTAGCAATAAAAAATATTGGTTATCAAAAGTTCTGATTATATAAGTTTAAATATTTTCAGGCAGGTCCAGTGTAAACACAGGAGCAGGTGGATATATTTTGACGATCCTTTTTTCCTCACCTAAAAGCCACAACCGTACGAGAGCAAATCCATTATAAGGTTTTATTATCTCATATCGAGGTTTGGGATTGTAAGGCATCACTATTTTATGGGACCGATGCCCAGTTTAAGTTTAACAAAATTGAGCTTTAAGTTGTTAAAATAAGTCCGTATTTTTATTTGACCTCTTGGGGCATTTTAATTATTCATAGAGATGCAACATTTTTTATACCGTTCGGAGTTCTTTTATGGTCACAAGTTTTATAAGAATTCGATAGCTCTTTAGAACTATGGATCATCAGCATCATCAAGATCAATTACTATCCCACTGCTGGGCAAGTGTCTATTAAGAATAAGAATCTTCTGAATTACTTTCTTAAGGACTAAACTGAAACGCCTGATCATCATCGGGTTTACTACATTCTTTAAACTAGAATACAACAAAAGTATGCGTGTAACCATTATATTCTTACTGCTAATAACTTAATTTCAAATATTGTGTTGCGTCAAAATGTGCATGATTTAGGCTCCAATTCTGTCATTCAAGTGTTACTTAATAAGTAAATTCATTGTATGGTCTTGTAGAGACGTATTAATTAAATCGGTTTTTAATGTCAAATATTTCTGTACAACTAAAATAACCTAAATGAGAGAGGCGTTTGCCTTGTAGCAAGACTGCAATAGAGTGCTGGAAATGGTTTTATTTATAATATTAAATAGCAATAATCAATGTACCGAAGGTAGACCTATAAGGTATTACTCTCTTCTATGTATTTTTTTAATTATGTATGTAATTAAAATATATATTTGCCTTACATTTCTTATATGCAAATCTGCCCTATCGTAGGAACACTTAATGAATAGATTATTATATAAAATAGTATTCTATATTGTTTAAAGATGTAAACAACATAAAACACTATTTTACTTTTCGCAGATAATATAAAATATTGTACAACCTTATACATTCATATTGGCTGTCACATATGACCTTTTACATTCATTTAATTTGCGACAAAAGCGTTATAATTATATGACAACTTCACACTTTGTCCATCCTTTTCTATTCTTTCTATCCTGTTTCGTATTTTCATAGCTTTCGTAAGACCACTTAAGTATTTTGAAATCATTAACCAACTTTGCATAGATAGGTATCTATAATCATTGAATCGTAAAATCGGAGAAACTGTTTATTCATCACATTGACATCGTCTGTATACACACAAACGCACCTTGTATTTGTTTGAGTAAGGCATGAGTGTGTATTGTAGCTTATTAGTGTGATAAAGACAGAACACGGCATCGATCTGAGCGACCGAGAGAAATAACCGACAACAAGGCTAGCTCTACCATATATGTATACGAATGTACGATTTTATTAACATGATTCGTTTTACGGTTCGACATTATAATAATATATGGATACACGATAAACGAACTTAAAGACGAAGGCCTCAGTTGATAAACTAAAAAAAATATAGTCTTGAAATCTTTGTTTCATAATATTTTTCTATAGTTCGTTTTACGACAAAAATGTGAAAGTGGCGAGGTCCAGGCTGTAAAATATGTAGTTACTATATTCTGTATATGTACTTTATAGTCATTCATTTGATTACAGATATGAATTGTGTTGCTCTACATATATTCATAATGTTTATTTATATAAGTTAAACCTATATCGATTTAAGTTCTACTTTTGGATGATTAAGCAGTATTCAATTCTTGCTTGATATTCTTTATTAATTTGGTTTGAATTGATGGAGGTATAATTTGTAATTCAAATTTCAAATTGTTTACACCTATTTATGGTAGCGAATAAAGTCCCAAATGTAATATGGTTTGGCCTTCGGGTGTTTAATTTTTTATAGACATTATTCGTGACCCATTGTAAAATATTAAAAATAAAACGTACTGTTCAAAGTGTTATATGTTTTTTTTTTTATTTTGTATTTATATTATTTTGCATTTACTTTTATTTTGAAGTAAAAAATATATTGGTAAAAATGCAAAAAAAAAAATATCAAAACTTATAGGTCTAACTATCCAGTGTCACTTTTTGTTAAAGATCTTATTGTTGAAGTGATTTAAGTATTCTTAATGTTGTTTTTCTAATACAGAACATAGCAAGATGACCAATAAGATTAAAGAATTAGGTGTAGCGACATATATAATGCGACAATTGTAATAATTGGATGATTGATAATGTCACATTAATTGTATGATATTTATACCATTTATGTACATCTTAAGGCTGTACATTCACTCGCGTGCTTATCGCCAGGGTGCGTGGACGGGGGCCGAAATCAACGACATTGCGGCAAGGACCGCCGTACAAGGGCGTGCCTCTCACTCACGTCACACCAATGTTTTCGGATGCCAATGTAATTATTGCAGTTAATCGATATCAAGTACTCGAATCGCAATAACAATACATTAATGAAAGCGTTAATTATTATCTTAAAATCGACTACCAACCAGCGTGCCCTCTTTCGGATAGCCAGCCGGTTTTTAAGTAGGTACGTAAAATCACAATTACGTTAATTTGTATCACTTCAGAGTCTAAGAGGAAAAAGGTTGTTAATAATACCGTAAAGAATGTAATCAAATAAAATCATCTACTGTCGTAGTAGGTATGCAAGGAATTATCAAATTGTCAATTACCTACTATGGGTACAGTATTTTATAAATATTTTCTCAATGAATCGTTAGGTTACGTTCCCAGATAGACGTTTATAAATTACTGTTATTCATTTGCAGCGAATTTGCCCATCTAACTTTTTGTTTTTGAATTGTTACAATAAATGGGATGTAAACTGTTTCTCAACGTACATATCTGTTGGTGGAATTCACTTGTCCACCTATGTAGGTTTAAAAAAGAAAGACTGAGAGGGGCTATATGGCGTGTTTTTTGCGTGGCACAGTGAGTGCCGAGCGCGCCACCGCACATACAAGGAGGTACAATCCGCCACGTCTCCGCCGCACCGCGATGTAAATGATCCCTTTGAATAATGTATCCCATTCTTGGTCATCTCTTCTACTATCATATAAGGTACAAGGCAATTAACCGTTACTTCGAACTGCTTTCTATCTACATAAACTCGCAAGAAAATACGTTAATTGTTGTCAAAGACGTTCTTCAGATTATACTAAATGTGTCTTTATCTTACACCGAGAATACACAAATATTCCCTCTAATAAGTAACCGTGCATGAATGAATAGGTACGTTTTTATTTACAAGAATGGATAATGAATATCGAAATAGGTATGTGTATACGATAAAGTACTAATGTACCTATTTAACTAGCCATATATTTTGAATTTACTGAACTGAGTTAATTTGTAAGAGGCTGATTTTCAATTAATGCGTATAATGCTATGTATTTATTTTATTAACAGAGCTGTTAATAAACGTAAAATGGTCGTTAGAATCGAGAATAAATAAAATATGATTATTCCCTTATGTCTTGTATCATTCCTTATGAATTAAGGTATTAAATCTAAAGCTAGGCTGTACATAGCAACAAATTGCACAAAGCGAAGTGCAGTGTCCAGAAATCGACTTGACAGGATGAAATTCACTGCCTATAAGAATTAAGTGTTACATCCAAAATCGATCATTTATAGTTTGCTTCTCTTGTGGATATAATTTATATGGTAACACTTACCATACAACATTGTCTCCGGTATATCATCATTCAGTATATCGTCAGCAACATTGTTTGGTCACTTTTCATTGATTAAAATCTATATTTCTACTAGAATACAAGAATTTACTTATGTGCTTGTAGTCTATTAAGCATTGAGGCTCGGTTTGGTGGTCTTTAATCAGAAAAATTGATCTTATCTATTTCCATATCAAATATAAAAAATGACCAACAATTGCTACAAATATAATTTATCAATTCAGGATACAGGAGTTCAAATTTAAAAAATAATAATGATATATTACACTTAACCTCTTTATACCTGTATATGTACTTTAATATTATAAAAAAGACATTCGTTGAAGAATTAGGTTTCATTTACATTACAACTACATTTGTGAGAATTGTATAATTGTATTTTTATTTTATAATATGAGCTTTTACAGTAATAGTTTGCTGAAAAAATGAATACTCATTTAAATATAAGTATACATATGCGTTTATTTTAAGACATTTTTTATTTCTATCTGTAAATTAACCCGTTCTAAATTTAACACACGTTTAAGTTCGCCCTTTGTATAAAATTCTCTTTTTGAAGGAAATACAATAATTTTAAAAATAAATATACATCATTGTCGTCAAAATTTATATCGGTTGTATAAAACGAGAAATACTGATATAAATTGACACCTCTTAATTACTACACAATACTTTATTTGTCAAACTATTTTGCGAAATCATGGATGTCTAATATAGATATAATATTTAGCGCTAAAACAATAGCGTAAGTAAGCTACTAAGCGTCTTTGGCTATTTTTAAATGAAAATTAAGTAAAAGACATACGTACGGATTAGAATTTATAACTTTTATTAGTGTTACTTGTCTTTAACTACCTTCTACGCCTCAATATCGTTTTCTAGCTTTGTATAAATTAAGCTCCAATATAAGGCAGTTAAAGTTCCTACACAGTTCTGTGCACAAAAGTGTCTATGATCTCAGCGTGTCGCTATTCAGTGCTAGCGCCATAATGTTATCGACCTAATGTAGATGCTGTATAAATCTATATTTAATATAATAGGTATTCGCATAAAATCAAATCGCGTCGTACGATATTTTATTATATACTTACTACCTACCAGAATGCTCGGATATCGCCAACGTATTAGAGTAAAGAAACGTGAAATGACAAACGTTGCAAGTAACATTGGACTTTATGTGTGGCTGCTTTGAGATTATTTGAATAGTAGTGTCGGACAGGGCGCGCGAGCGGGTCACGACTGACGCGCACGCGCGTTCGTGACCTTGCCGTGTGCGCCGCGCAGAGGTCGCACTCTAGTGGGTGATGCGCGAGCGCAACACTAAAGCTTCCCTTGGTCTGTTGTTTCCTATCTTAACATACGTAATAATCTTGCTTCCGCATTTTATCGTATTTAATACATTGTAACAATAGTATACGTTTATTTACAGTATCTTAACTATTTCCGTCAGGTCATTCGTTTTTTGTGATGAATTGGGTTTCGGATCCAAATGGTGCTTTATCAAATAAACTTACTTATCTTTGTCGGTTTCATAGTTAGAATGGATAAAAAAAACACAACGACTAATGCAAACTTAACCCCATTATATACCTAATCAGGAAAGGCAACTTATAGATAGAAACTCACTGAAGTTAAATCTAGGACATTATTTTACAATTAATTAAGGAATACCTAAGAATAAAGGTATTTACAAAAAGGAAGGGTATCTACAAGCCAAAATTCCTAGAAATTTATTTGATAGTACTTCTTGAAAAGAAAAATATAGATGTTTAAATATAGGCTTCCAAGTCCTTACTTTCGGTACGTTCATGAATATAGGTATACATTTATTCCCTGTGTTAAAATATGAGGATATGATTATCATTTTGCTAGATAATGAAAAAATAAGGCTATACTTTAGTGTTAAAAGATATCCGTGACTTTATGTTGGTGGATATTTATACATGTAATAAGGGGAAAAGGCTCAGAGGAATGAGAAATGCCGCCATAACAGGGCGTTGCAGACTTTCTCCAGTGGTGACTCTCGCCCAGACGTAAACGAACTCAGTAGAAACTTTAAATTTATGTAACCAACTATACTTAATAATTTATTGGTACAATTTTATCTTGCCAAGAAGTTGATAGGTGCTATATCTTATTTGAAATCATTTATTTTTATGATATATTAGTAGTAGTTGGTTTAAGTATTAAGTATAATCTACTTTTTAAGATTGGACTTAGTAACAATATATCCGTTTTGCAACAATTTTATATTATCTAACGCTAATAGGGATTCATGGATTCTACACGAAAATACAAGTAGGTACAGAAGCGCTTACAGAACAGAAAAACCGTTTATATTACCTATAATGATTTTCGTTTGTTTGCGCGGCATGCGCAGATTGTCCACTGAGTATACGCTTATAATATACAAAATTCTTAAGGGGTCAATATTAAATTTATGCTTCATAATTTAATATTTATCTTTTTATCATGTGCGGTAACATTTTGTAATAAAAGTATAATTTTATACATGTTCTGGTCAGTTTTATCAAATGTATGCCGTGTGCGGTTTTATTCGGGTGGTTTCCCGCACAGAATATACGAAAAACATTAAAACCACGTGCATTTTATATAGTACATTTGTAAACGAATCTTGAACGGAGTAAAAAAGTTGTCATTACACAGCCTTACTTGGGTTCAGTCGTTATAAGTGCCACAGATGGCGTAGCACCACGCTACTCGACCATTGCTTGCTCATGCAAATACTCTTCATTATAATATATTGAATGCAACACCAATTTGTATTTTCATACTATATATCCAACAAAAACCAGATTACTTCTGCTCCTCGCATACAAGCATATCGCAAAAGGGGTTTTAAGAATTATACGTATAAAACAAAAAATATCATTGCAGTGGTGAACGATTCTAAGGAATTTGGAGCAACCAATGAGCATTGTTTGTATATTTTGGTTTGTTTACTAGATACTGTTACGGCAGAAAAATATTCCCCATTACATACAAAATAAATTACATTTAAATACTTTACAGATGTCAAATCTTGGATATTATTCGTATTTTGTATTTGATTTATTAAGTGTAAATACACCAAATAAATTAAATACGACACACGGAATAATAAAAAGGGGAAATTTGTTTACGACACTGTACGTCAACGGCGTATTACTTAACTTAATATGCCGTTAATGGTTTTATTCCATCTGCTAAAAATATTCAATAATTAATATTCAATTATAACAATTGACGAGATCACGATAAGTATTATAAGCTCATAAAGTGTAGTCGCGTCTTTACGTATCGAATTCGTTTTATTGTTGGAGTTGTTTGCTTTACAATATTATTCGACGGCGTGTATGAAATGTACGTAACAATTAAACAAAGTTACATTTCACAAAATACTAACAAAGCCACATTTTGTAAAAAAAAATAATAAAAAATATTTTTCAGCTAGATAAAAAGTTTTCATGCCGGGCATCTAGCGTACCACAATAAATTAAGATAGAATTGTGATATTTTAAATATCACAATGACATAAAGCTATTGTTCTAATATTCTCATGGTTTTAGCTTTATCAGTTTAGGATCTATATAATATAACAATATAATATAAATAATTTTGATTTGATTCATCACGTATCAGATGATTAGTCAGAAGTTAGTATGTTTTCGATTTTATGTAAGGAATTAAGCCCTAATTAAGCTTATGTTTAAATGTAAAGGTAGTTAGGCTTTACAATAATATGTGTTGTCAAATTTATTGATTGCAAAAAGTAGTTTTGGAGCAGTAGTAGGTATCTGTAGTAGGTCTTAATATCGACATTCCGTTCAGAGTAGAGCCGAATAGGCGATGATGATTTTAACATGTTTTTATTAGTCGTGCGTACATTTATAAATCGATATCGTCACTAAGATCTTAATGTAAAACTCTCCTGCCTTTAAATAAAGTTTAATTGGTAGTCATTATAAATTTAAATTTGAATCATAAGGTTTACTTTGGCTAGCGCTAAGAGGATTCCGGTGACGAGTTACTATTATGGCAATCATGATTGAACGCATTCCTGCCATTTCCATCACCAGATGAGTAGCTACACGCACTCTCAACCTAACATAAGCTTAAAGGATAACGGACTATAGCTAAATCTCGTCATTTCCTTAACATAATGAACAATATTATGAGGCCTACTAAGTGTAGGTAACTAATTGGATCTTGGGGATAAGGTTGGTAACTGTAAGTTTTCGTATAGTGTAATATAACGCGTAGTGACTTTTTAGTTAAATCAAAATATTATATAAATACTTGCTTTTTACAAAATCTGAATTGAATTAATTTATCTAAGATAGCAATTATGAATTAAAATAAAATAAAAAATCATAATGGACTTCTACTGAACGAAATAAAAAAAAAAAATTAACATTTTCTTTCTTTGGTGCAATTGACATACTTCGTTTCAGTAGTGGCTTAAATATTAATTTGGCTTATTTCGTTAAAAAAAAACGGTGGCAGCCCTGTGTGAGCAGCAAAGTACTCGGTTTATGCGGCCGCATAATTACACATAATAGGCGACTTTTGCAACGCACGCGTACTCAGAATGTTTAACTCCTTGAGACAGAAGTTTTGAAAGAGTACCTATATAATTATAAAATATAAGGTGAACATTAAATGATTAACTTAAATAATGTAATGGTCTTTTCCCGTTGGATTATTAAAATATTTTAATAATAGACGATTACATTCTACGGCAGTCTTTGCAATTCCTTAAACCCGAGATACTTTTCTTTCAGGATTTTTAATGTAAATGTTCGTAATTAGAACAACAACTGAATCACTGATTTTAATGTTAAGAGATCAATTAGAATAATTACTTATAAGTCCTATATTATTAAAGGATTCAATTAGCTAACAGGGACATTTAAACTAGAAGATAATTAAATGATAGGTAAGTGAACTCAAGAAATAACAACAAGAAAGGCGATTGCCTAATTAATCTGAAAATTGCGGACAAAGAAATAATGTTATCGATTTAATTGAAAGGGATGAAGCATCCTCATAGCTTGTTGAATGGAAGCGAGAAAAACTTACGGCTAACGAGATGGCAGGCGGTCCATGTCAGTTCTCTCGTTTATTATACCTGGATGGCATTTTATTTAAAACAATAGTGGACGTGGTTGGCATACGGCGGCGGCTGCGACAGACTTGTCTTACTCCACCAATCAATGCTGGGCTTTATCGTTCCCGTTAGTTTTATTGTACTTATCAGTACTGCGTCTCTTGCTCAACTCCAGTGCAATATAAATAAAACAGACCCCACGAATTTGGAACGACTTCGAAAGGATAATCGCAATGCAACGTGTATTTTTGTTTGCCAAAAGTTAATTGAAGTCATTCGTATCCGCGTGGCTTATAACATTTAAAAAATGTTGAACGTGAACACTAATAAGTATAAAAATAATCGCCGGTATTTTAAAAATGAGTTGCTTTAAAGTCTCGTATTGTATTAGGTGTTTTATCCGACTTCGCTTGCAGATACATTTTAAAATCACATAACTATATTTTGTAAGGAATGACGTATACCTAAATATATTTTATAAAGAGAAGTAGCAAATATGCCTGTCACACACGCATGTCATTAGGAACTCTATTCGTATTTTAAGCTGGTTTCAGACGTAAGTAGTATCACTGTCACATTTATTTCTGTATGGATGGCCTAATGATGCTCTGTTTTCGTTTGATGAGTATAAAGAAGATTAAACATAAACGCATTCTACACTCACGTAGGGCATAGTAGGATTTTCTCCTGTGTCGTGGGTGCCATGGATACACAAAGACGAATACACAAACACCCAGAACCGAAATCTAAACTCATCATTCAGATGTCTGTCTGGCCGGGGATCGAACCCGGGACCCGCGTGACAGATCGGTAAGGAGACCGCTCCACCACGTTGGTCGTCAAATATGCTGCACATGACGCTTTCTAAGTCCTAAGGCGTGTCAATCCAGGATCCAATACATTCGTGTTCTGCTTGAAAAGCTCTAATCGTCGACTCATTACTGTTATATTACTGTGTACGAGTCTCCTATCTGAGTGAGAGGGTTTTGGTAACCACGCAGCCAAGTAAGAATTGGTACATTTCCACGATTGAATAAAGAATTTTTAAGCGTGTAGATTTATGTTTCTCGATGTTTTTCATCAGTTGACGTCATTAGGTAACTAATTTCTAATAGGAACGTAATTTTAAAAAATGAGACATGCGCGCTTTTTAACCTCGGACTCCTCCTCGGCTGAAAGCGGATTTTCATACTACTAGATTATTACTGTTTACTAGACTTTGCTCACTCATTTGCTGCTTCCATTATCTAAAAGTTCAAAAATAAATATTTACTTTTTAAAATAGTAAAAAAATATTTGTGGGAACCTATACTGTTTTACAACTTTACTGTTCTACCACACAAACAAACAAATGAGTAAATATGATGCAATTGGTAAATTCAAGATTAGGAATTGCATTGGAGAAGTTTAAAGTCAAAGTATTTTTTGTTATTCTTATTAAATAGGTACCCGAATGAGCTTGTCATGAATGTATTGCTGATATTTTTTGCGTCGTAACAACTTTGCGAACACAAAAACTCATAACTACCTACAAGATTTCGTTTTCTGTAAAATGCTAGTGTATCGTAGTTACACAAAGGTTATTAAGATTATTGGCACGTCAACGACATTGGTATTGTGGGTTTATTTTCTTATTACTTTATTTTGCTGTTTTAAGGTAAAGGCAGAAGATATTATAGCTCAAGGGGCTGAAATATAAATGATTACTGACAATGATGCCTAGATTAACCTAATCGTTTCTTTCTTTGTATCATCCATTAGAGAATTATTTCAGCGACATTCACGTAACGTGACGTGCCGTGACGATCTTTCACGATATAGTTATATAAATATTTCCAGACTTTCAGAGCTTATAACATGGTAAAAGGAGTGCAAAAATTCTCCCAGTCCCGTTTACACCCGGCAACACTTTGCAACTGATCAGTTGATTCAGTTGCTTGAGGTGTATTTGATAGATATTTTTGTATAAAATTAAATGTCATTTTTCATTTATAAATGTGATACAGTTAGCAGGTACATAAAACAATGTCATAGATATCATATTAGAATTGATTATATTTTTAGATACATCGAAACCACAGATAGGTCAATAAAATTAGAAGGTAACTAAGTGCCTAATATTTCGCGTAAGCCATGGAACAAAGGTAGATCAATATACGGGCATAATTAACAGTTTTTTCAGCAAAATTAATAATTATTTGTTACAGTTGTTTGTGAGATACTTGATCTAAATGGAATTAACAAATCGTATGTGTAATTATGCACAAGGACGAATATAATATTTTTAAAAGGTTAATTATTTAAAAACGAATCTTAATGTACTAGGTACATTAATTAATTTTTAAATAATGATTAGTAATAGTAAATTAATCGTACACAAGAATTATATTGGGAAGTTATCGATCGATTGGTAATCGGTATGTTGCAATTTGACAATCAGTAAACCTAATTGTAAAATAGAAACTGTTATTTGCTTCTATTAAAGAGAACAGACGGGATATCTGTATAAAGGCAATCTATAAAGAAAGCATTGGCGTCGCAAGTCTTTGAGTTAAGATATATGGAGCAATGGTTTTTGATATAAAGTAGGGAGGGAGGGGGGAAGGGGGCGCAGTGCTAAACGGTAAACGACCATGAAAGACAGATGAACTTTTCACCACAACGGCTTTTTTAACTAATTCAAGAACATTTAAAATTAATTCGAACAGAAAAAATACTGTAAAAATAAATGTTACGTATTAAGAAACGAAATATTTTTGTTTTGTACTCTCTCGACTTTACTCGTAATCTATTTTAGACGCGCGCCGAGAGATGTCTCTAGTAACAACGTTCTTGGTACGTTAATTTGATCCGTCTCTAACAGGTGGCGTTTGTGGTAGCTTTTTCTTAGGCGTCATAATTATAAATTTATTGAATTAAAACATTTTAACAGGAGAAGTTTAATTTCATTTTGCTTATAATACTGTTTACTTTTATGGAATTAACGTGTTTCTATAAATTAATAATTCACTGCGAAATTTTCATCAATCTTGATAACTATGGTAGACATAGACACGTTACTAATAAGGATTATGTAAATCGAAAAAGCTATTGTGTTAATACAAAATATAATTTAAAAACACATATTAATTGATTGTTCAGTGTGCATTTAATTTTCTTTAACTTTTGGAGAGAAGACGTCGTTAGGCTTGCTAGAAAGGCTTATATGTACCCTTAGCGGAAAATCAATCGTGATATTTTACTGATACCTACTGGTGATTTATGGCATTGAGAATATTGTTTAAATATGTCTTTAATAACACCAAACATTCAAATATGTTTTTAATGATACTATACCCTTATAAAAGCTTCATAACTCTATAAGATAATTAGGTTCCCTGTGGAAAAAGTCTTATAAATTCTGATACAAAACAGCTAACTCGGTATCAGAATTTATCAGTTAAAAAAATATTTATAAGATTGAAAAAATTTTCTGATACAGATTTCTATAAGAATCTATCAGTTATGAGAATTTATGAGACCGTTTCCACAGGGTTAACACTGTACTTATTTAGGTACTATAATACAAATAAAGTTTATATAAACTGTGCAGGCAGTTTTAAATCTCATATTTATTACTACATGCGTGATGTAGTGGGAAGTATCAGAGTATAATAACATAACATAAACTCTTTCTACACGCATAGCCTCCACACTAGGATTTTCTTCTGTGTTGTGGGTGCCATGGACACACAAAGACGAATACACAAACACCCAGACCCAGAACAAAAATCTAAATTCATCATTCAGATGTCTGTACAGCCGGGGATCGAACCCGGGACCCACTGCGTGTTAGACCGGTATGGTGACCGCTCCACCACGTGGGTCGTCATAATACTATGGAAGGAAGTATTAACATAAAGGAAATAAAATTAAATGTCTTCGATATAGTGGTAGGTTATTATATATGGTATATTTTCATTTAGGTATCGAAGTAATTGCAGATAGGTATTTTACGTTCTTAGCAGTTATCATATCCATCGCGGTATTGACCTTAATCTTTATAATTTATGGTCAATCAGTACAGGCTACCATAAAAGTTTTATTGACAGTCGTTATTTGAACCTGTGGATATAACCATTTTAACGCGCATTGCATTTCGTGTATGTATTTTATTTACGTTGTCGCTTATTCATTACTATGCCACTGCAGTGAACGTCTCTGCTCTGCAGTCACCTCTTAAAGTTAGGAGAGATTGGGATGTATAATTTCTGTTATAACATATGATAACGTGCTCGCTTCCATTTCGCTTTTTTTATTAATTATTTTTCAATTATGAGCATTTTATTACGTGTATAACGCTCGTATTTACTTGGAAATGATAATGTACGCGCTTGGGACTCGAATCTCGGACCCACAAATTGGGTAACCAAAATTTAAACCATCAGGCTCTCACTGCCAATCACACTAATTTTTGACAAATAAAATGAATTTAGTTTTATTTAGACTGGAAGTCATAATATGTTTTCACATAAAACTCGTTTGTTTCATTATAATTAAAAGCAAACCATCAAACAATTTTTACGTCATAAACATTACAAATATATATGTTTGTTGACTTTGACTTTAAGAAACGTAAATAACATTTGTATACGACTTTGATAGGTGGTGACGGCTGACTTACATAATACTAATAATATGACTCCACAACACAAATCGTCAGGAGTAGTAACGCGTCTAAGTATAATAAGCTGGCTTAGGTTCAGGTGGAACCGCTCTATCTGGAGATGGTTACTTATGTATGGCATCAATAACCACTGAAGATGAAACTCTTATAAGTAGTTAACGTGTTTCTACCTCCTATATATAACATTGGTCGCAGACCACCGACTTGTTGATACAGGTTACGGGTTGAGGTTTATATGATAATTCATAACCACAAACAATATATTCTGGTTGATATACACCGGTTCTTATGTATATATATGTTATATGTGTTATACTTAAATAATCTTCTTATATGGCAAAGTTAGGTGGACAATGATCAGCGATCGAATCCGTAGCGGTTGGAGTAGACAAAAATGTAATTGGTTAAAAATAAATAAATTATGAAATTTTGCTCTTACATTATGTGTGTATTTGCATTTCATGTCATACACAATTCGAATTTAAATATTATAAGCTTAAAATAACGCAAAGTTGTAAACAACATATAATACATTTACTGATTATTGTAAATCTATAAATAATTATAACTAACATGTATAAATAATTATAATTAAGGAAGGATTAAAGTCAAGTGCTAGATACGTTGATAAATAAATATTTAATGAAATTGCCCATCAGATAGTGCTTATCGGTAATGACTCTTATTGCAAAAGCTTATGATTTTGCATTTTGAGACGGTAACAAAGTGTACGTAGATACTTAGGTATTTCGATAAGCGATCAGCGCCGAAGTAATCACGTTTGTAAACACAGAAATGCGCCAACGCTCGCCCGTGCTGCAATATTGTTGGGATTTTTAAAGAATTTCATTGAAGGAAAATTTATTCTCAGACTCGTTTTTAAGATACTTTACATATACAGCTTTGGCATTTACTTATCGTAACGAGAGAACTCATGTATCGAGATTCGAAGAAGGCAATGAATTTGTTGTTTACTAAATGGAGTAGGCATTCAGCGGTGAAGATGGTGTGGCGGGGCTCTCAGTGAAATCGCTAGTACAGTCACGTTTCCATTGTTTGTATGCGGCTGATAAAAAGCTCTCATAGAACTAATAATTGGTTTCAGAATATATAGGCAGCGGACTCGCGAAACAAGAAGCTTAATTAGCACTCATAAGCTCGCAGGCCAGAATATTCGTGGAATACGTTTCACAATGCAGTTTCCTATTTATGTCGAAGTAATAATGATCACTAGATATAGCTAATTGATACTTTTAATTAATTTATGTAACCCACAATGTATAAATGTATTTTGACTCAACATATTTCTTAGTAAACTTATTTATTATTATTTAAATTCCAATCGTATCATTAAAAGAGGAACGTCAGTAATTTTAAATTATAGTTTTGCAATCTTTCTGTATTTACTTGTCTTATTGTTATGAAAGCATTGGAAAACCTCTTTTTAGATTCAGATTCAGTAGGTATCTGTGTAGGTACATTATATTCGTATTATTAGAAATTTGTGACTTCTATTCGCGTTAATATTGGTATTTGTTAGACAAATTGTTTACAATATGCTACTTGTTACCGCCTGTATGCGATATGGTAAATGGTAAGCAAAGTCTAAATTAAATTATTCAATGACAAACAAGGCACGGTTTCAGATTTATACGAGTCAATAGCAGAATAAACTGGCTGTTGGTCTACAATCGCATGTCAGACCGACTTAAGTTTACGTTCATTGGGATTTGCTTTTGTTTTTTGTGCCATGATAACATTTATCTGCGTTACCAACTAATTATGTGTAATGATCTAGTTGTGTTTATGACAAAAGAGCCTGCAATCTACCTTTTTCTTTTTGAAAGCCAGGGAAATTTGTAACCAACTAGGTTACACGAAGAAGGTATAGTCAATCAAAAATGCGTTGCCATTCCTGAGGACTATGATAGTCGCCTAGTATTTAAGTCAACCAACATTTACAGCTTTTCAACGAAACGCATCAATATCTTTACGTTAGGAATAGTCGTGTCGGTGGTACCTTCCCGGTTAAACTGTACTGGTTCTACCACCTTTCGATAATTGTTGTGAAGAACTGTATGATATTACTTATGATACGAAATCCCATATATTACACATATTTACCACTTTTTTCAAGTAAGAAGACACACATAAATATGGGTACAATACTTAGATACATAGATGTGAGGGTGCCGTCGCAGTCGATCTACTAAAGTCTAATTCCACAAACATGTAAATTTATTTCAAATAATACGACAATTAAAATTTGCCTTGCATATTCAAACTGCAATTGTCTCATAGTAAATCAAAATCGAGTTGGTTGCAAATTACCGAGACATTTAATAATGATTAATTTATTACGTGGCGTATTCGATGCCTATCGGTTTTACCACTTACATGTCTTGGTCTCCAATAGTACGAGACGGTGGGAGGTGCCATTTGTAATGTGAAACACAAAGTGCATGCGCTCGCGCATGTTGCGTATCAAGTAGATCGGCAGAGTGATAGGTCACTGCGAGCACGCGCGTGGCAAACGTCTATGCGTTTTAGGGATGTTAAGGACCGTAATCGAAAGTTTTTTTGATTTATTTTTATAAAATGGGAGTAGCAAACGAGCATGCAGAACTTTAGATAAGATCAGCGTCTTACCTGAGGTTGGTCGCATATGCGTTACTATCCCTGAGGACTAAGTTGGATTGGCTCGGATAAGTATGTATCCCTTACCACATCCTTCAGACCATAACACAGCAGCGTTTAACACTGCTGTTATTAGGTAGAAATAGGTTGTGCCATTTGAAAGTGTTTGACATTAAAAAAATACCGCAATCAGATTCGTCATTGTCATAAATGTGTGTGCGTTTAATGCAAATTCAATGTGATTGACTGTCCTGTTACGTTCACGTATAGAGACATAAGATAGATTTTTATTTACAAAATATTTTGGATACCTGGACTAACATTAATTGCTAATAAAATGTCAAGAAGGTATTTTTAAATTTACATTAAATTTTAGGAACCACACGGACTCTGAATCAATTCTTAAATACGTATTTCATCATATAATATACGAAGTGCAAGCCGCCAATAAAAGCCCGTACTTAATAAGTATTACACGCGCTAAACGAAATGCTTTATAAATGATTGCCGTTATTATTGTAAATAGTGCATATTGAAAATAATTCATTATTTACTCACAATTGTTTATAAAACATTACTTTGTTCTTATTATAAGTGGTTATTATTACAAATAGATCATATAATATTGTTTCAAAGCTCTTTACGCGGTTGTTGTGTTAGGAACAAAAACATAATTGAATTAACCTAAGTGACAAAACCATTCTGAATTTGTTTACTTATAAACATAATTCTATAAATAAATATTCCTATATTCCTAATATATTATATCCTTCTATCGATGTCTAGAACCGAAACTTTACATTTTTAACAACCCTAGTTTTCCTTAGTGTTCCGCCCTTCGCGCTAATTTACTTGGGCATAAATTTCGATTCACGACCACTCTGTCTTGTCTCATTCATCACTGCTGTACTGGGCCATCTGAAAAACGAACGTGATTCGATTATCACAAAGCACTAAAGCTTTGTACAGCTATTTTAATGCATCATTAAATAAATTTATTTCATTAGAATGTAATTCGATACGATCTGTTCGCAATTACAATACTCCGAGTATTGAGTAAGTCTTTGTAAAAGCTTGCTTGTGTGGACTAGGTATATTTTATTTCCAACATTTATTACTTAAAAAGCATAGCAACACTCGTTGTTTCAAATTGGTTAAAAGGTCTACGAGGAAAGCTCGGGGTTAATATTGGCTACCATTTAATACAAATATGGTAACTTTTAAAAACTATTTGCAAGTTTATGAGAACTATACATCCCATGCATACAAAGATAAAGGACATCACAAAATATTATAGTATAAAATACTATATTATTTTGTGATGTCCTATATATTATATTATAGTATAAAATACTATATTATTTTGTGATGTCCTACAAATGAACTTTACGGCAAATAATTCCGATGTTATGTAGGTATACGTATTATGTTTTAGACAAAAAGTGTATCATTATCATTTAATGAGGTGATGATTAAGAGTAGTAACAATCTGTTAAAAATTTCTGCCAAATACCTACATAAGAAAATAATGACGCCTTAAAAATTTAACCATAATGGTCCATTAAAAGAATGAATGACAATCATTAACATGAAAGATTATGATAAACGTAATGAGCATTCCGCTTATCTTAATTAATATTAAATTCTTGTTAAGAAATAAAAAAAGTTTTTGATATGCCAAGTTATATTGATTAATACAAGAACTATAAGGTAAGACTGGTTTCTAACGTAATTAAATGTGTTTGGTAGTAATTTTACTAAATAAAAGCATTAATGGTGCTCATGAAAATAATATGCATAAAATGGCTTTATTGGTAAATAACCTCGGAAATAATTAAATTATCCATTGTATAAAATATGTTTCAGTTAAAATAAGTTTTTTTGCTAGTTTTTCAACATACCAAGGAGTTGCTGCCACTTTCAGAAACCCCAAGGTGTTTTTACTTTATGACAAAATAAAGTCAAGAGTTCAAAATCGAGCAATCTATTTTATTACTTCCTTAGTTTTCTTTTTATTTTTACTTAGTTTCACTAGTTGGATTTCTACTAGTTGGACCGAAGTTTAGTCAAATACAAAGGCATACTGTTCATCATAAATACGTGCATAGATAAAAATAATAAATAATTTAGTCCAATAGTATGCGTTACTCATTTAGCGATGTAAAATAAAGTTAAAAGAAGTATACTTACATGATACGTAATTTACATTATTTCTCGGTATTAAAGACACCTTACATAAATTAAAAAAAAATGAAATACCGATCAATTAATATGATTAGTAAAATAACCTTAGTTACTTACGATATATAACTTGCTCTTATATTTGAACTGACGTGTTCTTACCTTTTTAGGAGCGAGTTATTTCATAGGTTATGGTCTGCATACATTTCAAATTACAGCAGTAGGTTTGATACTACAATTTAAACATTTCGAAGTTACATAAATATAAAAAGAACTCGTTAATAATGGTACATCACTGTGTTGACATGCTGTTGTCTGGGAGGGGGATAAAAAACTGATGTAGAAGTATGTATATTGCGTAAAGAAATAAAAAAAAATGGTCAAGTGCAAGTCAGACTCGCGCACGAAGGCATCCGTACGTTACATTTTGTATTTAAAACGGCAAAAAAATCACGTTTTTGGTATGGGAGTCCCCTTAAATATTTATTTTATTTTATTTATTCAATTTTAAAGTAAAATAAAAAATATTTTGTGAATATTTCAAGTCCCCGCCCCATAAATATTTATTTTATTTTTGTTTAGTATTTGTTGTTATAGCAGCAACAGAAATACATCATGTGAAAAAATTTCAACTGTACAGCTATCACGTTTCATGTCTTAGTAATAGAGTCCCGAACCCTAAAAATGATTTTCTTGATGTAATTTATTTCTTGGAGATACTTACTTTTATCTACGTACTAATTACGATGATTGTGCATATCATTATGTACCAAAGTTTAGAGATAGAGCAGGTATAGACACAGTTTTTGAATAAGTAAATTGAAATCTAAACGATGGTGTTAAATAATGTCCAAATTACTTCTGTATCAGTTTTATCACTCTCTCACGGTCGAGCTTTCCTAATGGCCATCACTATTTTAATTAGCTACAAAATAGAACCTCAATAAATTTTATAGAGTCAATATGACGTCGATAGAGGCCAGGTGCTATGTTATGTTTATTCGTTGAATTTAACTTTAGGTAAATATCAATGTGAAAATTACCATTTTAAATTTGTTTTTTTCTGCTATATTTAGAGATACTTACTTCTGTGTTGAATGTGTAATATTCTAGCAGTGTAAATAGTATTTGTCAATATTGACACTTTAACTGCATTATGTAACTAATTAATTATTTAGGATAAATTCTAGATACCAGCTTCATTGGAAATTACTATTTATGATAGTAAATATATTTAAATTTATTAGGCAATTGTGCAAATTCACGTTTTTGGATTGCTCCATTAATATTTTGTTCGAAATGCATTATTGATTAAGTAATATATTTATTTTTAGCGAATAAATTTATAATCGGCATAAACGATACTTTAAATAAAAAAAAACTTTTATACTTGATTCATTAATGGGATCTCACATGAAGGGACCTTGTTTTTAATTACTGTAAATATATATAATAGGCAGTCATTTGTCGCATTAAATCCAGAGCCGACCGTCGTCCAGGTGCGGAATGCTCCGTGGGAAGAGTAAAGTGCATTGCAGTTGTTGGCTGTTATAATTGTCAATAACTACCATTTTAATTATTTTCCCGCTATCCCTTAATACCAGTAGCACATGAATACTACTTATAAATATGGTAGAACTCATCGTGATCCCTACCCGAAGGCTAGTGCCACCTACTTCTAACTAATAACAATATCGTTGTTGCTTTCTGGTTTAAAGTGTGATAAAGAAGAGATACTTATATGAGGCGTTTTTAAGTATTTAGTCCTCAGGAGTAAAAACACACCTGAAATTGTTTTTGTTGTTGTCGGTAAGCTCGAATGTTACGCATTAAATGTGACAAGGTAGTGACTTACCTTTCATAATTCCAGAAAATCGTATATGGCGTTTTGTTGTTATAAGGCAGACATTTGACTACAGCTTTACTACTATAGCTTATGTTTTACTAACTATAAACATACCATACGAATTTCTACATATGAAAGCTAGAAGGATTATTATCATGTAAATGTTAAATAACTGGAGAAATGAAAATGACACGGGTAATAATTTGTGGCGTATATAATTATTGCATTTTACGTTTGTGGAAAAATACAATAAATCGGGGTCCCCTAGAAATATATAAATATATTATAAGTAGATAATCTGTTACCATTATATTATATAAACACATGTCATTTTCATTAAGTTTATTTAGCTAAGTGCTTTTATAACACATCATAAAAGATTACGCCAAAAGATTTAAACTTGATAATAATATAACACTACAATAATTTCAAAATATTTCAGTTTCAAATGGCACACGAAATATTTAAAACCGCTAGAGTTGCTTTGTGTCAACAATATTCCTGGTTTCTCGGAAAGCTTAGATGTCTGATATACGTTGAACGTTAGGCATTGCGTTGTGTACCCCGTCAATTTTCTTTGACCCTGTGCTCGGTAACTTTCATGGGTATAAATTATATAGTAAGAATATGTTGGTATCACTCTCGCATCAGTCCGTATAGCCACGATAGCCATTACGGATATACCGTAGCATCTCTAAAGTACCTCGTAAACGTGTTACACGGCTACTAGAAATGTAATTTAGCGGTACTGAGAAAGAAACGATAACTATCTTCAGATGAATGAACCACTGTTAGAGTTCTGTCACATTTTTCTGCTTAAGGTGTTGTGAAAAGTTTATCATTTCAATCATAATGCAATAAATGTATGCTTTTATTTCTGGTCGCATAAATTTAAATCTTTTGTAAAAAGACTGTTTTTTACATAAAAGTAAATGTTACGTTTTCATCATAATAATGTTTTTAAAGGCTTTGCAAAGCTTCCGATACAAATCTACATTTGTATGCCTAATTTTCGTTGTATGTGAAAGATCGTTGTAGTGTTTCGATGCATGTGAAAGACCGTTTTTTACCTAGTCTAGATGTTTTTCCTCAAGTTAGGATTAGGATATTTAGAAATAAAAGATATTCTTTTCTGGAAATATCTTTAAAAGTTTAATGTTTAATTTTTTTTTAATAATTAACTCTCTTTTGAAGTTTAATGTACTCTACGTAAGGATAAAGTTATTGATTAAATATTGTTTATAGGAAACACAGTTTTAATATGAAATCCATATACGATACACCAAATTTTATAAGAATACCCCGATACCACAGTAAGTAGGATAGAGGGGGGCGTTGTGGGATACTTATCATTCAAATATACCTATAAGATAAAATAATATGACGAAACTAATTTTTTTACTCAATTTCAGTGTTTAACTCATTGCGAACGACCATGGATATATTTTTCTCGAATACGATAAGAAATCTTCGAGATATGAACACTTAAATAGAAATTGACATTTGTCCCGCTACGCCCCGTATATAGGGGTAAACTGGAGTACCCTATGGGGCATTGTGGGGTAGGTATATTTCGAAAAGAAAAATGTTTTCACGCGTAATCCTTTTTATTATCGATCATATATTACTTTAAAACAACATTTGGCATCAATTTCGAGATAATACGACACCACCATCTTCTTTGACGACCCGCATGGCTGAGCGGTCACCATACCGGTCTGACACGCAGTGGGTCCCGGGTTCGATCCCCGGCCAGACAGAAATCTTAATGATGAGTTTAGATTTCTGTTCTGGGTCTGGGTGTTTGTGTATTCGTCTTTG
>MOOZ01000475.1:641038-653126 GCA_002930495.1 Cecropterus lyciades | reverse complement strand
GTATTCGTCTTTGTGTGTCCATGGTACCCACGACACAGGAGAAAATCCTACTGTGGGGCTATGAGTGTAGAAAGCGTTTACGTTTACGTTTACGTTTATACCATCATCTTTGTCAACCAGAACTGTTTGTAAAATAATAAAGAATCTATGATAGAAAATTCTGGTACAATTAGGGCTCTCCTTATTAATATTTGGCTTTAAACATTTAAAAATAATTTAGTTGTCAACGCACATTGCACATGATTGACTAGCTTCGTTATGTTTATCACCTATTTGCTAATTGACTTTTTTTTCAAGTTTTAAGAAACCCAAATTTTTTGTTCATTTTACATTGGCGGATTTACACATTTGCCGCCAGTTGGTAAGCTTATTCAGTGGCGAGGCCGAAATTGGTTGACCACCCATTTGGGAATTAGGAATTATGAATTAATTAGGAACTAAGTAGACAAAAACCTGCCGCCCCCAAAACGTGCCATCCGAGGATCATGGAGCCCTCTGACCCGCATACTCCATGCCACTGGGCTTATTCTAAGACAAAATAGCATTATATTTGTCGCCCCTAAAATCTGCTGCCCTACGCTCCAGCTTTTTGGTTAATCCACTGCTGTATATATACATACATATATTAAAAAATATTTCGTAGATGTATTATGTATATATAAATACACCTACAAACCTGAACTGGTTACCTCTTTATGAAGTCGGTAAATAACCTCTTTTTAATAATTTTTAATAATATGCTAGGTTGGGTACCTCTCAAATGCCCCTATTGTTGTACCCCACAATGCCTCTGAGGTATTTTCAAAATAAAATACAATTTAACAGTATCTTACCTTTTTCATAGACTATTTTGTGTTTTAATTAAGAAAATTAAAAGGAAACTGCTATAAAACGAGATATTAACCACCACAATATATACTTTGATTTGAGAAACAATTGAACTTAAACTTTACGTTTTTTTTAACGAAAACACTGTTTTTGAGTCTTTTGTTTTTGAGCATAAACGGGACACCCGTTTATGCTCAAAAACAAAAGACATGGTGTGCATCACTTGTGAAGGTCATGTGCCGATTGACAACCAATCAAACTAATCCATGAGACTTTGCATTATGTGTTTTCTTCTGTCTGTTTGAGGCTTATCCCACTTTACCCCTCCTCCCCTAGGTATTTTATTTAATGTGTATGTTTTATAGCATAAATAGTTTTACTTTAATTGTTCCAGTTGTGATGAAGGTATACAATAAATTAGTTTCGACCATTACGAGACAGAGCCATACGTTAATAATTTAACTGGTGCGGGCGAGAGTGACATTCGAGGCTGTCAGATTTAAGTCGCGTTCAAGGCGATAGTCTCTCTTTCGGATCGAACTAAAATGGCGACCGAGCTGGCATTTAAATGCCATGCATTTTTAAATTCATTCGACGTTCGCAATTAACAATTCAGCTTCGATTACTTTGTCATAAACGCGCGCCTGTTTATCGGCGGTATCCGTTAGGAAGCTAGTTAACAATTCATGGCACTATTAGCGTATAATTAAACTTTATGATTTCTGTTGATATCAGAAACATTAGCGGGGAAATAAGTTACATTGTTTATGTGAAAGATATTTTCATTTCCATTATAGTGTAAGTGTCTATGTAGCTGCGTCTGTTGTGTGTAGGTTGCCGCTTTTAATGTTAAAATTACTTGGGCTCGGTAGCTTGCTTAAGAATATGCTCGTAATAAAAAGAAACTATAGTCTGTATTGTAAATGGGTACCTATATAGATTATTTTTAATACATCTAATATAATGTTTCTTTCTGAATGAAAATATAATGTTATGTTATCTCTGCATGTAATATAAATAGAGATAATATATTTTATATTATTATAGAAAATTGAATTTTATAATTAATATAATGTGATTATATTTATAATTTGTATGCCTTATAGGTGAAATAGGAGGACATTTATTGTATTAATGTAACACCATATTGCACCTTATTTAGTAAATAAAGGTTATTATTATTAAAAAAAAAACGGTTTCCCTCGTTCCACGATCCCTTTCCTTGCAATGTTTTCTTTCTGATTAATCTTATGGAATGAATATAAGAACGTTATAATTTTTGTGTTTCATTTGATTATGTAAATATTTTACGTAATGCGTGCAAACAGACTTAAAGTAACGCTTTATATGAACTGTCTTGTTTTATCGCTTTGAAACTACATCGGTGACACTGTTTCAATATATCTGATAAACAAAATCACTCTAAAAATGTTTTCGAATCACGAAAGAAAACGTCGTATGTATTGAAGAAGATATATTGGTGTATGAGTATATACCTGTATCCTGTATCTAGATACATCAGGATAATTTATCAATGTTGTCAAATGATATGATTTACCAGCTACGTTTTTTTGCTACGCTTTGGTTGAAAAATATACTTGTTATTCATTAAAGGGCGTGTCTGTAACTCAGTAGCAATGTACTTTATGCTCGAAGTTTATCTGATAAATTGTATTTCGTATCTTTGTTTAGTGAAAGGAAATGTAAAACAAGAAGTTTATATTATACTTTTGCGCATACCGTTTCTTTGTTAGTAATATTAGCTACTTATTTACGGCGTTTTTATATAATGTTTTTAATGTATTACAGGTATATTCATTAGCCATTTTTATCGTATTGTCGAGTTGTAACAAGTTGTACAATAACGTAAATAAAATACTACGTAAATCAGTGCTGCTAATTAATTGACATGGTTTATATCTATATATTTTTAATTAATACAGATGAATGCTACTATGGTCATACAAAACAGAAAATTATAATATATTTATGCACTGTCCAGTCGTAGTGTTGATCGCCTATAGAAATTAATCACAAATAAGTGAGAATTTATATTCTAAGTTGGAATTAGCATTGAGATTCCATTCTCAGATACAACGTATAGCTTATTAAGTATTTAACAAATTCGAATGGCAGCTAACAGGCGACATTAATAGTTGTTACTTACTACACTGACGTATTCCATTTATTAGTTGAAGTTTCTACATAGCTAAGTAGTTGATGCAATTTCGCACTCTACGAGGATAGCCACGGTGCATCCTGTCGTCGCCGACAATCAATTATCTACAATCCATAATCACGAACAATTATTTTTACTCGGTGCAGTTAATAGGGCTATGCTTTCGTTGGTTATTTTCTCGATAAGGGTCATTCGATAAGGGGTCCCGCCCGCGGGTGAACGGAGCAAGCAATTTACAGATCCCGATGCATTACATACACTTTTTTATTATTCTACTTCGTTGATTACACTGCTCAGTCTACTTTAATAACCTTTTGTACCGAAATCCCTTTTGAATTATTGTTATATCTATAAATTAGCATTTGTTTAACTTTTTTTTATCCTTAACTTCGAGTATTGATTTATGGATATATCAAACGTTACGAGTTTTTATAAATAAATCGAATACTCAATTTATATTCGTAAGTTTAAGGTTTTATCTATAAACAAACACGGTGCAACGTCGAATATCACTTAGGGCCATCTTAACAATAGTACGATCGCTTGACCCGTTATGACGTCGTCTGTTCAGAGATTAACGTCATGCGGATACAAAGGGAGTCTTTTTGATAAATCGTTGAAAAGAAACAAAGGGCGCATAAATTTATCGTTGGAGAACGGCTTATCACGATCATGATCACGTCTACTTTCTCCGAGTGTCGATATTACTACTGTTTCTTCATGGTGCAACTCCTCATCTGTACATACTGCATAAAAATACACTATATGATATGAGTGAGTGTGATTTTTCTGTTACGTCAATAACATGAGCCAAATATTTATGAAACGAAGGGTAAATAACGGATGACGCAATGAATCGTTACATTGCGTTAAAATTCGAACCTTGATTAGAGCGAGCCCAAATATTTAAGGTATGCTCAGGTGTAAGATTGTTGCAATCTGAAGGCTGTAGGCTCTACTGGCTGCAGTGTTAAAACATCCAATGATATTTATCAGAACAGTTTTAGTTATCATCATATTAAATTTTATCATAGTTGTTCACATAGACTACCAATTCCCACTTGGCCAGGGCGGTGGACTATGGTCTTAACACTCTAAACCTCTCATTAAGACCCGAGCCCAAAATTGGATTGACGACGACTAGTTAACATAGAAAGTGTGTTAAACAAAATTATATTATGATATGCTCACAAACATTATTACGTCAAAAATAAGGTTGTAAACAGATATTTAGTAGCAATTCAGTTTGTTGCAACTTACACTACATATGCGCGTGATTTGCTTACTTGATGGCTACACATATCCCTACCCCATGTGCATACATATATCGCAAGGACTTTGCGTAATACAAACTGGTATATTGTATAATCAGTGTCATGAAATTTATGATACAGTTTAGTTTATAGAATTGTCAATTATAACTTACATATTGAATTTGTTGGTGTTGAAATTCTTACTAAATTTAGCTTTAGCTATTGAGTATAGAAGCTACCTATTTTTAGTCTGGAGTACTAATTTCTTGCTCTTTTAATAATTTTAATAATTCATCTTTAAATGAAAGTTAATCTGCTTATAGAGCTAGTTTTCTAGTTAAATATAATTTACGAGTAAAACTTGAGAGTCAAAGAGAGATGTAGATGTAGGTACTCTCAGTCCAATATGAAAAATATGTTTCCCCAAGATCAGAATAGGTGTACTGAATTTATACGAAACTAGATTGTTCTTGCGGCTCTGCCCGCTTCGATCACGTTTAATATAGTAATAAGTATTGCATCTGTTAAATTTAAGTCATAAACTATTTGTGCGCCAAATTTCAGCGAAATTATACCAGTTGTTTTTACGTAAAAGAATAACAACCAAACCAAACATACATCAAACTTTCGTATTTATAATATTAAGTAACGTTGTTGCTGAATAGATGTTGTTGATTCTAATTGCACGTAAGTTATTGTATGTATTTTATCGTGTAGAATACAATCTTGTATTTTACCGCGAAAATTGGAAAATCAAAATTGAATAAATCGTTTTCTTTTTTTTCTATTTAAAAATGTTTTTACGGTTTTGGCTTCACGGCCTTTAAACCTAACTTTATAAATTCGTGGCCATCTTTTTTATCCGGAATAAATCGCAAATAAAAAAAAAATAACTTTTTTATATAATTGAATCATAGGTATACACAGCCTATAAATACCAATTCTACTTTCCGAAATTCCTGACCTTACGTTGTTCTCAAGGTGTTTAAATTTGTATGAATTCGGTTTAATCACATGGTTGTCTATTCGACAAGGTCGTTCAATTAAGGCATGTAGCTATTCCGATTTCTATGTAGCTGACAAAACCTTTTTGTTTATAATTTAATATTACTATTATTAGCTGTGGATGATTTATCTAAGCAAAAAGGTATATATTAAAAAGGGAGCCAAGTTCAATATTAAAATAATGCGTGGTTGTCGACTTCACCAACGAAAGAATGTTAATGGATGCCAAGTTCCGTACATCATCGTGTAAATTTTATTAAGAATATACAACCTTCTGAAATAAATGTCTTATTACTTACACCATTTGTGCGATTTAGTAATAGAATTCTTATTTCTTTATTTGTTATGTAAGTTCACTGTATTTAAACAGTTAGATCAACATATCTTAACCTTGTAAGAAATGGTTTATTGACTTAGCTAGTAAGTCAAATCTGAAACACAATCGCACGCGCATGTGAATTCAGTGGAACATCGTTATAAACATTGTTAAACAGTTTTTGGGAAAAATATAAAAAAAAAATGTAAAAATGAAATGGTATCAGTGACAAAATGTAATCTGATATCACGATTACACATTACAGAATGAAATCGTCATCCTTAAACAATATTCTTACCACATTCTGCTATATGTTTTATTTCCACTCTGTTAACTTTTATATTTATACATTTAAGTAGCAAGATTGTGTCATATGAAAAAGTTGTATAGTAAAGTATTTGTTTTTTTTTAAATAAAAATCGTTTGCAATGGATGGCAGATCACCGAGTCAGGGTCGTGCCGTTAGTTTAAATTTGTGTTATTGTTGGTTGTCATTCACTCTAGTTTTTGCTAATATAACTTGGTAGGCTTTAAACATTAAAAAAAAATATTTAGGAAAATCCTTAACAACTACTTACCAAGTAGCCGGGGCTACCTGGTAAGTAGTCAGAGACACTTGTGATAGGGATGCCTCGCTTTTCCACAGTTGGATATCTTAATTAGGATTAAACATAGATATAAGCACTATATTCAAGACAACAGTACATTAACAAAGAACAAAGTAAGTGTATAGTGGCCAACAGGCAGTGTGTGTGCGTGTTGTTTGTGTGTGAATGTGAGTGTATGTGTATGTAAGGGAACCTGAAATGTCAGTTGTATAAGCGTGAGTTATCAAGCGAGAGAGATCCTATCTACTATAAATAAGTATCTGTTAAACTCACAAAAATAAGAGGAAGTTTGAGCCTATCAATTTGTATCATTTTGTTTCAAGTCTAAGGTTAGTTTTAAATGCAGATGAAAATGAGTAGGGATGATGGAGAACATTTATATACCTTTGTGATTGTGTATGCCCTACGGATTCATTCAGATATCCTTGGGATCGGAAGCTAACGTCCACATACAGAAATTATTAAATCAATTTAAAAATGTTAATCTCAATCTACTACTACTACTACTACTACTACTACTACTAAGTAGTTATTTTAGTCTTGTTTAGGAGGTCCTCGACCTCTGTAAAATTTAGTGTTCGCAGCCATTTAATTAATTTCGATGTACAGTTGTGTGAGGTCAATCGTATATCTGCTGTAACTGGTTTAATTTATTATATAAGAATGAAACTGAAAAAGGATGAGTGGGAGCTACACTATCGTTACGTCTCCTATTTAGGAAGGTATTGTCAAAGGGTAGGTTTGTATGGAATTTTGAAAATAGGTTTAGAATATAGAGTTTCTAATAGATAATAAGTTACTGATAGCGTAGAGAGAATTATTAGGGAACCTGTAAGGCAATATATGACCTTAATAAGCTTTGGGCCCTTTCAAGATCGAGAAATTTTGTTTTGTTAGCACCACCCCAGACCGGGATATAGTATATGGTAATGGATTCAAAATAAATTGTTGGAAAAATATTTGAAATCGTAATAATACGCTGTTTTAGTTTTTTTTCCTGGAACAGACGGTTCTGTTGTCATTTATTTTGAGAACTTGGCTGACACGCTACCGCGTGTCTGGCTGGATCCATCGACAAATTTCAGATGTTTTTCATTTATAGTAAGTATTTAATAAATATTTAACTGAACATTTTGTAAAGTAATAAATCTGATGTTCCATATGATGTTTACGGATGACCATGGAGCACTTATCGTCAAGTGGACTGCATAATCGTTTGTTTCTTTACTCTTATAAAAAATAATATCAATAAATAGGCAAACACAAAAAACTTTCTATATTATTTACTCTAATTCGTCTTTATTTTCTTCTTTTTGTTTCATAGCTATTGACGGTCTGTCCCTGTAGTACCGGGATTAGAATAGGGCTACGGTCGCCTGTCTGTCGTAAGAAGCGACTAAAAGGGGGCTTCCGGGGTTGCGGGCGGCAAGAGTGGGAGATCGAACCGTCCAGACAAACAACCCCGGGAAGGATGGCGGTAAGTGTGGTCACATACCGTCGCTCACCTGGGTGGAGCCCGATGGGGCAATGCGCTTAAAGGAATCCGGTTGTGTTCCTTTGGAGATCCCGGAGTCTTCTTCGTAGCGCCGAGGACGGCCATCGGGGAGGTTTTAGTGCGGTAAAAATCCCACATAACCCGGCGTCGCTCCCACGGCGTCGGGTACCTTTTGAAGGTTTCCCCCTCGAGAACAAAAAAAAAGCTATTGACGGTCATTAGTGTTGTGTGTTTAATGTTAAAAAATTGGGACATATACGATTATCGTTGAATTTTGACTAGTATGACATGTATTTTTTTAAAAGCCTGTTATTTACAGAAGCATTTGGATACTACGCTTATTTCCATACATGTATCTAAATATATACGCATAAACATAAACATAAACGCTTTCTACACTCATAGCCCCACAGTAGGATTTTCTCCTGTGTCGTGGGTGCCATGGACACACAAAGACGAATACACAAACACCCAGACCCAGAACAGAAATGTAAACTCATCATTCAGATGTCTGTCTGGCCGGGGATCGAGCCCGGGACCCACTGCGTGTCAGAACGGTATGGTGACCGCTCAGCCACGCGGGTCGTCAATACGTCACGCGGGCTCAGCATACGCAAGAAGTACAAATTTAAAATACTAAAGAAATACTGCTTTACTTGAATCGCTTTGTTAAAAACCTTTCATACTTTACGCTATATGAACACCTGTGAAAACGTACCTACTATTTATTACTTATGGGTTGAATAGTGACCGTTTGCATTTTGAGGGGTGTCACACATTTAAGTACTGTCTTTCAAAGACATGAAAGGGGTTGTTTTTTATTCGGAGACAATATCCAAACAAAGCATTTGATGACCGCCGATGACCAGTCCGGCGGATAACTGACCAGTGTGGGAAGAAATATTTCGTGAAAGCTTGACCCCTTCTTTGTACTCTTATAGATATCTTTTGTGTTATTAAAATAAAGGGTGAACATCGAAGAATGGATACGCAGTAGCGTGATTATTCGTTTTTTTGCGCGCTGAGAACGGTTAGGCAAAATAATAACGATAAAAATCTTTTCGGACGAACTTCCCATGAATTTATTTTTCTACCTATAATTAAGTGCACTCGGCATGGACTCCTCGAGATATTTCGTGCGCACGACGTGAAGGGCTTGCACAAGAAATGTTCAGGCATTTCGGAGAACAGCAATGTGATAAATCGGACCCTCCAATTATTATTTCATTCTGTACGCGAAAGTACTCACTATACTTATGGCGATTATTGACCAAAATCGGTACCTGTGCTCGTTACGCCAATCATACACTCAGTCCCTGCCCGGTTCGTTACATTACGTTCCCTCATTACATGCTCTGTATATTTACGTAAGTAGATATATAATACTTATACATGTATGAAATTTTGATATTTTGTTGCGAGAGAACATTGAAAACGTATAACGGGGTTTAAAAGTTGATTAATTAAACTGTGTGTGGTTGAAGGACGAAAATTAACATTTTGTTGTTTTCCTTGTTGTTTAATGCTTGCGAAATTTCATGAGTTTAAAGTAGGTATAAAGTATTTATTATAGAAATAATCTACAAATATAAAAAGACGTAGATTATCTAAAAATATATTAATCAAAGTATGTTTCTTCTTTGGTTAGGTTTTAAATAAATAAGTCCACTTATCCATTAGGGATTTTAGTGATTGAAATTGTAATGTATTTGCCTACTTAAATAATAACATGACAATCAATCTCGATCGAATGCGCTTCTCTAATTCTCTTATTAGCCGCTAGTGAGTGGGCGCGCCGACCGGTACATGTTCTTCATACACTCTTCGGTGTAAGGCATAATTTCGTAATTATGTAAAACAGTAAAAAAAAACAAGTCTAAATGGATCGCTATCTGTAACGCAATATATACTTTAATGGCCGTTATAATAAAAGTAGAGGACGGCAAATCTTTAAAGCTGTGTTGGTACCAATCAATTCACGTAAGTGTTCTACTTTTATTATACAATTAAACCTAGACGAAATGTTATGTATGTATGGACTTACATTTACTAAGTCAAATGAAGGAAATATTTTGTGACCATTAATGTAGATTGTGTCTAAATAATCGAATTAGCTTCACGTTCATATTTTCAAGAGTAGAAGGGATCGTTTGGTGCCTGTTTAGTTTGATAAAATAGTTTACAATAAGGATAAATAAATTTATGACGCATCATAATTTAAAGTATTTCGTTAGAGAAACACTAAAGTTTCTGTCAATATAGGAGTAAGTATATAAGCAGTTACAATGTATCGAATGTAACTTTTATAGAATTATTCAATTGAACGTCGAACAATATTAACATACTTATTACATAATTTATTAAATATTTTATACATAATATATTAAGTTCTGCTAGCAAACAAATGTCTCAAATAATTTAATTCTTCTATTTTGTGTTTTGTTAACCTTAGGTAGCGCTAATATGTTTAGATGATAATATATTTACATATTATATGATGATGCTGATGAGGCTCAAAGGGCTGATGGATGGACGGATGGATATTTACATAAAAAATTCGTATATACGTAGGTATGTGTCCGCACATGCGTGGGACCCACCTGTCGCACCGCGTTCGCTTTCGAAGTAGGTACCGAGCGAGCCGACATGATTCAGGATTAGTTAATTAATATGGATTAAAATACCACCACATTTTTAAGACGTATCAAATGCCAACACGTATTTTTAGGAAGTAAATTGTAACAGGTAAACGTGAGTTTAAAAATATAAGCGTAAATGTATTTAGCAAATTCATAAAAAGTATCAAAGTAAGTATAGAGCATTTAATTCAATTATGTACTAGTATAGTATGTCCGATGAATTAAAAGCCATATCGTAATCGTATTCGACTAGACCAGCGGTTGGCAACAGGCGGACCGAAGTCGAAACTCGGACTGCCTAATGTTGTCTGATATACTTATTTGAATAATATTTTCATAGAGTAGCCTCACCAGGCGTAAACATTTAGGGAGTGGCAGAATATTTTGGCGACTTTTTTTTGGTCGTCAAATTGCAGGGAAAAACGTGAAAAATTATCTAGATTTCAAGGCGGATCTATAATCGAATTTCGGTTCATCTTGAGTCGGTATTGTGCGTGGATTTTTATTTATCTTTTCAACAATATCCGGAACTACTTGCCGATCCCTGTTCTAGACAGTAGTGAAAAGTCGGTACCTTCGTTAGTATACATATCTTTAATAGAATGATTACCATTATATTATATAAGATAAATTTTAAAATGCAACGTCTTGGTTAACGTTAGTAAGTTAAAACAAAAAGTGAATCAACTCAATCAGGCCTGTTTAACAGTATCAAGTACAAATTCGTACGGCTATTTCACTTAAAAAATGTTTTAATTATATTATACCCATGGAAAGAGAAAACATCTGAATGTTGATAAAATGAGTGAAGCCCACAGCTTCACTCGCAACAGTTACTTTAATATAAAATCTATGCACAGCCAATTTTATCTTTTCGGCTTAATATAATGCTGGCCGTTAATTATCTACGCGATAAACGCAGTGGGCGAAGACTTCCGTCTCGCCGCTCTGAGCTTCACTAAAACTTAACTTCTAATTACCGCAAGCCGACGTTTTATGTTTCCTTCAACCATTATTTCAATTAATTCTTACATCGCTAAACTTTTCTCACGCCGTGTTATCTAGTTGATTTGAAGATGTCAAAGTTCAGTTGTATATTTACATGTTACTGATTCATAAATTTAAACTTCGAATCATGACAGGTTATTCGCTATGACTAGACTTTGGTTGATTAAGAACTTTTTAATTTTGGACAATTAACTTCATTTATGGGATTGTAAGGTATATCTACTAATATTTACTTATCAATTTGAAATTTACTGGGACACCCTACCAATAACAATGGGACCCCTAGCAATAACAATATGGCCAGTTCAAATAGGAAGCTACCATTGAGATTAGTTCCCAAAATGTTGGCTACGTTACCTCGTTGAATAGTTAGGCTGGTTAGGCTACTTGTGTATTTTTAGTTCTAAGTGTCGTATCCATAAATCTTTAAAGTTTACACCAATTTTAAGAGTCGATAGAAAACGTTTATTAAAGTTGTTTGATTTAAATACAAGTATGCATATAGTTAATTTACTACTGTAGATTTTCATAAGTAACAGTCACTGAGTTGTTCAATCATTCATTATGATTATGTATATTACACGCAAAATCATAAATCACTTCTGAGTAAATTCGTGATAGGTATTTTTTTCTTTTACCTGATTGAAATTTGTTATTCGCTTACTGCATTTGCGAGCATGCAGTCCACCTGATGGTAAGTCATTATAGCCTCCCATAGACCCGTCAACCCATTATTGTCCCACTGCTGGGCACGGGT
>MOOZ01000475.1:619899-631441 GCA_002930495.1 Cecropterus lyciades | reverse complement strand
TCTCAGAATGAGAGAGTTTTAGGCCATAGTCTACCGCGCTGGCCAAGTGCGAATTGATAGACTTCACACTTCTTAAAGGTAAGAACTTTTTTAAAGAACTCTCGGGTGTGTAGGTTTTCTCACGATGTTTTCCTTCACCGTAAAGCATATCATTGCTTTCAATTCACGTCTAATACGCACATAATTTCAGAAAAATCAATGGTGCGTGCATGGGATTCGAACCTCGGACCCTCGATTGAGAGGCCGAGTTTCAACCATTAGGGTATCACTGCTCTCGAGAAAATATCTAGCTAATAATAAAAATAGGCTCCTAAATAGGACATTTTTTCATATCACTCATACATATAACGCGTCTTGAGAATGGGACATAAACGGCGGCCTTGCGGCTCTTTGAACTTACAATCTACAATCAAATTACAACAATTTGAAAATAATATAATCTCAGCTTCTATGAGATGGAGAGTAAGACGCTAAAAAAACGAAAACCTCTTCCTTTAATCGTTTTTAGGTTTTATGTGTTAATGTTTCTTTCTGTAGCATCTATTTAGATATATTCTGGAATTGAATTAATATTTAAAAACAAAATGTTATCCAAATCGTTAGAGCATGATTTTAGTTATCAAAGGGTATATATATATATTTTTTATTTATTTAATTTATTTATTTAAACAAACAAGTCAATTTTACATGTCTGCCAAACTGCGAAGCAGTTTGTCAGCAGTAGTTCGCGTGGATGCAATTCATAGGTAATTAAATATATTTATTGTTAAAGCTTATAATAAGGATAATTAGACTACTGTTCCAATATAAACTATTAATATTTAAGTAAATTATTTTATTGGTTTAATATGAATATAGAAGAAGATTCGTATTAAAGTTAATAGACATTCAAACATAAGTTAATTCAAGGAGTAAGTTCATTTAACACTTTTTTTATAATGCAAGAAGTAATAACAGCTCCGTTTGAGTGCATGAACTATGTAATATACACATCCATATCTATAAATTCTTGTACTAGTAAGTGGGTAGTAGGCCATAATCGACGTTGCATATTTGCATAATTGTACGCGCCAAGTGTACTAATATCTACATAAAATTGCGTCTTTTTCAAAAGTTCTCTATATGTAAATGACGTTAAATATGGTTGTAATCAAATTCAGTAGTATTTCTTGAACAATTTTATGTTCTTACTATATTTCAACGGCTCTACAATAAAATATTTATATTTTTTATCGAAATGGGCATGTGTTATTGTATACGGCATGGCGATTTTTTGCCATTTAGATATCAATAAGTAATTTAAATATATATTTTATAATAGTATAAGCAGAACTCTCGATTTTAGGGTTCCGTAGCCAAATGGCAAAAATCGGAACCCTTATAGATTCGTCATGTCTGTCCGTCTGTCCATATGTCACATCCACTTTATTCGGAAAATATTAAGACTACAGAGTTGAAACTTAGTAGGTAAGTGTAGAAAGTCTTTAAAAATGCCATTGAGGTTTCTAAAATCATTTTTTCTCAAAGTCGATTGTTTGTGAGATAAGCCTTTTCAAAACGTTAAAATGTGCCCCCCCCCCTCTAACTTTTAAACTAAGAAAGTAAAAAAAACTGGATAAAACATATGTTGTAGATGTCAAGGAAAACTTTTAATGAAAATTGGTTCGAACAAGATACGCACTTCTTTAAAAACCGAATAACATAACTTTGTATTGCATACAAACACTATGAAAAACAAAAATTTATATTGGTAGTTGGAAAACTGTTCATCTTTATTTATTATGATATATCTTTATTAATGATAATAGCATTATCCCCGGAACCCTTTGCCTGCGAGTTCGACTCGCACTTGGCTGGTTTTCTATTGTTAGATACTTTACAATGTTGTACATGGATAGCTAACCCAAAATAAGTACGGATCCCCACGTTTATATTCGCCTTAATATTATAATTTCTATGATTAATGCATGAACTCATGTTATTGAAACTACTTATGCTGCGAAGGTAATTAAATAAAATGAACTATCTTAATTTGATTACGCGTGACCGCTTTCTCAATACCCACGCCGAAGTCTCGGATAAAGGTTACAGGGTGTAATCATTGTGATACATATTATAATATTATTCAAGCGTTGGGTAGGTGTTTTAATTTAAATACCTATCGTCTACACCGTTATTGGCGCAAAGATAAACCCGGCGCTGAATGAATATTTATAATGGATAGAATTGAGATGTAAATAAATGTATAGATCCATTAACGAGCGTTCGCTCTATATTATACCCAAGTTTATAACATGCAAACGTAATTCCCTTCGTATTTTGATTAGACTAAGTAAGTGTCGGTTAATTAACTACGCGAATAAGACCGCAAAATTGTGTTAGATACGCAGTGAGATAGCGAGGGATTAAAAAATAACTCAACTTAAATATATGACTATATATGTATGCGTACATGGGTATAATTTAAATTTAAAATTATAATAATCTGTCTCGTATACGCACTGATGAGTGCCACGTAGTGAGATAATTCTGGTAATTGAGGATCGTTTTAATTTTCTAAGCTTGAACGCTCTAAGTCGAAAGTTAATTCAAACATGTTCGATGTTAGACGTCATTTCTTAATGAATGGGAGCGGATGATGAAAAAAATCTGTAACAGAAAACAATTTTATCACAGAGACATTTCCGTTCGATTCGATTTGATCGAGATAATTTTTAATATCGACCAGTGCCAGCTAATCTAATTAGATTCCAACTAGTAGAACTTGAACATAAAAACATTAACGAAGTCTGCACAAACGCACCGATCTGGCGACAATTATGTCTCACTATCAGATTGCTACCCCACTTCAACAGTTATTACTTGATCAGGGGAATAATAATTGATTTGACCGTCATTCCTACGACATTGTACTAAGGTAACAAGTGGCGTGAATTCATTAAACTTGTTAATATATTATTTTATTTATCTAGCTTTATTGATACCAATATTTGTTTGTTCAACATTATTACAAATACTTTTCTCAATGAGTGTAGGAAATAATCAATCATCAATGTCTCTTTAATTACGCACTCTATTCGTTTGTTTCTCAGGTATACAGAACCTTTTTTTTGTTTTTTCTTTTTTTATACAAAAAAAAAATAGTTAAAACCTAAAACTATTGTACGATGAGATGAGCTTTAATTCAGTTATATTATAATAATGATGAAATCGGTATTTAAAGAGTGTATCCGTCTTGGAATCTAAATACGAGTATATTACCACGTTACGTGAATGAAGTAGAGCATTTATGAATGATTATTATTTTTTAAAACAACTTTTCTTTTCATAGTTAGGTGTGTGCTCTGATTTTACACCTTAAGCTGTACGAACTGACTGTCCACATTACCACATTGTTTCTCAAACTCATATAAGAGTTTTGATATCACTGAGTATAATGTTAAACGTAATTTTTAACGAATGTTCTATAATGTTTAGCAAAACTGATCGTGTCATATACTATTTGCCGTTAACTAAAATGTTGTCAACAAATTAGGAATTCCGAACGACTTGCTCCTAATTACGTGTGTATCAATTATACATGGCTTGATAGACCATCAACCGGAAATCGTTAAAATATCTATGATCGTATGCGCAAAATATTTCTAATCAGAAATGTTTTGATATAGTAAATTACGAAATTCATAAAAAAATAATTCACTCGCTTATTTTAAGGGTGAAACGAAAACTCCCAGTAGTAAACTAATAAATTATGGACATTGTGAAAGATTTGTTAAATATTATATGTAAACTGTGTTATCTAGTGTGGTTTATGTACTTAATTATATTATTAAAAGCATTGAACATTATTCGATAGTTCCTTTAAAATGCTTCTTTCGTTGCATTTTACCGAATTTTTAATTTTTCGTGATTTAACAGTTCATTTGAAATTTATTGTTAAGAAAGTGGAAAGTTTACAGTTTAATGCACTTAGGAAATATCCGTCTACTTATAATAGTTTGTTTTAAGTAATATATCAAGTAACTGGAGTTGTATTAAGAAGTAATAAAATAAATTTAATCAGTTAGGTATAGGTTAATTGCTCACTTTTTAGCCCGTTACATTAAATATATGTTTAATGTATGTTAATGAAAGCTCCGTTAGCTGAGCTGTTTGAGCTTGTGAATTAAGTGGGATTTATACAGGACCTGGATTACCTACGTTGCAGATAGTAACAGGTTTGGCTATCTAATCTTATCATAGCCTGCAGTCGGGCTTGAGATATAAATACCCCAGCTATGAATACTTCACTGCTAAACCTAGTTGCAGTGAATGAGATGTGAGCACACATACCAACCTCCGTATCACTCGAGCCAGTTGGATTGCTGTCCAGTTCTTCTAGATAACAGCCGTCGTTCCAGTAAGATTTTAACGGACGTGTACTATCGTCGCGGAAGGTGGTTGTCATTCAAAGTGGATAAGTTGACGTCGGCAATATATTTATATGTATGTGGCATATTTTGTACCCAAGAGCGAGCATGGGCATGAGCATCGGGCGGGTAACGGTGCAGTGCGCGGGCTGCGAGGCTGATTTATCGTGGACATCCACTGAACCTATCCGATTTGCATTTAGATAGCGTGGCTGCGGTGGCGAGCCACTGCCGAGGCGTCCGCGCCACGCCGCATCACTCTATCACACGTAAATTGGCTATAAAATTATCCTCAAGGAAAAAATATAAATAGCCGTCCGCACCCATTATTATTAAATTGTCTAATAAGAGATTTAATCCTTGCGCCATCAACGTTTTCCAATAACCTAACGTTCACAACAAAAAATCTTTAATTATAGAGATTACGAGTGATAAAGTTGGATAAGAATAAAACTGAGGATTTGCATACAAAATTTTATTTTTTATTTAAATATTGGATATTAGTTTCTACTAGGTAAATGCCGTCAATTATTTCAATACACGTATTTGGTATATATAAAAAAATAAAATCGTGTAAAAATCATGAGGTAGAGCAAATAATTACATACCTACACGTCCAGTTGCTGATGATAATATATAACGTAGAATATTGTCATGATTTGCTTTGTAATAAATCTTGTCAAAATCCAATTTATAAGAGTAATTCGTGTAGGGCGGTTACGTAGTTGTAACGGAAGGTTGACGGCGGTGGCGGAGCTGAGCGGCTATTCAGGCTGCTCGTAAATTATCGACCTCCGCAATTAGCAGGCGCCGATTTGGCGCATTATATGTTTCCTATGAACAGTGCTAGAAGCCACTTTAAAGTATTATTTTGCTCTGTATTTTGAGCCGATGTTTTTAATACCTGCTAATTTTAATAATAATCAACCTTGTTGTTTTACAAAGTAAAGGTCATGTAGAATTTAATAATCTTTGTAAACAAAGTATAGTCATGGACCCGTAGATAAGTGTATTATTAAAATGTTTTGTTTATATGACAAATAAAAATGATGACAATACGTGATGATGTTAAGATGATCTGATAATGAAGTAACTCAAACAACAAAAAATACTACAATAAAAAATGTTCAATGTACTTTTGTAAGGCGCATTTAGTCACACATAATAGAGTCCAGAGTCTAATTAATTTGTAAGATGTAACCTCGTAAAACTTTGACAAGTAATTTTATACTTAGATTCGAGTGATAGTGATAAAGGCTCAGTTTTCTCATTCGTCTGAAAACATTGGTTAATCTAAATTTATACCATATATATAGATTTATATATAGAATAAATTGTAATAAAGTTTCCACTTCTATTCTTTCTTATTTTATTTATAATTAGTGTGTTTTTATATTCGTCTGGATATAAGATTATGTACAGCCATTTTATTTATATTACAGAGCCATCAGTGTAGCTATGAGATAAAACGAAACATCTTTTATAAAATGTTACCAGTATTAAGTTACTAATTTGCAATTTAAATGTTTACATGCAAATTTTATCCCAAGATAGGCATATTTATTAGTTATAAGCAGTTCGTAACAGATGGTGTCGATGTGTGTTTCTAAATAACCTACTAAATGGATAAAGTAAGCAAGCCAGGCTTTTATGCATGGCGGTGCAAATTTTCTTGCCCAGACTGTTTATTCTTGGCTTCAAACAGATATTATCCAATGCTACAGGCATAAAAGGAAGAAGCATACGCCCCTAATTGCGAGATATCCGTCAGTATCTCCTACAATATGTAAATAGGCGTCGGAGGTAATTAAATCTTATCTCGCGGCTTGCCATCGCAGCTCCACCATCGTTACATCGCCGATTGCTTCGTAAAATGATTGACACGCTATTTTAATAGCCAACTGATAATGAAAACATCCCTACGCGATTAATTCATACTTTATTTATTGTTGACAATTACTATTTGCGCTGGATAATTGATCGCGTTCTCACAATCGTCAACTTGCTGATGAGTTGTTTGCAATTTTTGTACCATTAAAACATCGCGTAGTTGTAAGGCGCCGCCGCCTGCAACTTACTTGTTTGCAAATAAAATTCTTTACACTCGTCTTCGTCGATTTGCGTCGTGTAGACTACGATAAATTATCTTAATGCGACAAATATTTATAATTTATTGAAGCTTCATGGGTGTATTTATGGAAGTATCTCTTAATTGTTTTGCACACTTTTTAAAGCCGTTGTTAGAACGGTTTGCTGGCAAATGGTGTTGTTTATATAACGGTAAGCACATTCCGTAGGAAAGATTTTGATTGCGTTTTGCTTATAGAAGAAAGTGGTAAACATTTTAGTGTCGTTCACCGAATACTCGTAAATCTTTTGTTAGCTAAATTACTGCGCCGCGTCAACGACTTAGACAGTTTATCTCGAAGTGCTCGGTTAAACAATGCAGTATCACAGCTGAGTGCACTAAATCAACTTTATTCATTTCCGTGGGTTGTGTCGCAGATCTTTCGGGCATACCTAATAGCTTCGCGTTTTAATTATAGTTGCAGCATAGAATAATCGGTCATAAATCACGTTATATAGATACCTGCCAAGCGCAACCTGTTTCAATTCGCACGGCACAATGCTCGGCGCGACCGCGCTCCGCATTGTGCGCCGGCGCAGGCGACATGTCTTTTAATTTATATCTTCATGCTCATTTACTGACAGCAGCCGAATCCGCCGAAAACTGTAACGTATCAAAGTTTTTACTATCCTCACGCTAAAGAATTGCAAATTCATTTTAAGTGGCATTTATGAATTCTCTTTTATTTATTACAAAATTTATAGACTGTATTTTCATTGTGCGCTACATGTTTTAGTTCCCTCGTAGCTTTGCACACAATCAGTATAAGCATTTGGAAGGTAGCATCTGCGCATAATAATCATATAATATACTCGTAAACGATTACAAACTTTAAAGTTGGTAATATTGTATGTATAACATTTTTAAAAGTGGTATATATCTATGATAACATCTATTTCGGATTTTATAAAAATACGTGTTACGTATCGATTTGAAATCATTAAATAACCTTACTAGTAAATTACGCTTCGACCGTTTAATGAATTGATACAATGTTGACGTGTGGAACTGTGGGATATAAATATTATTTCATGGGAACACAACATAGCAAACTATTATTTCACGCCCTCTAAAGTGTAGACCACACACGAGCTTTTAAATTAGAAAAGTCAGAACGGAAGAAACGGAAACGATGCATTTATTAAGTTTTAGTAGATACGTGTATAGCGAGCTCCGCGGGCGTCCCTTCTTTATAAGCTCGTAACTCTTTAATAAGACACTTTACGCGAGCTTAAGTAGAGCTTAATGTGCATAGCATTGATCATAATAATATATTTCATTTTGATTTGTTGTGAAATCGAAATACTTGGGCGTATTGTATTACATCCGTTTTGTAGAATAAAGAGATAAGATATTGTATTGGTACAAACATTAGTAATGATTTCTTTACATTACACATTTAATTTAACCCTGAATAATTTTACAAATGACTATGACAATTGATTTTCTATATACAAGAAATTAAAAACCAAACAGATAAATAACATTGATAAAATTCCAAAGATTCTGCAAGTTCAATCTCACCAGAACAATACCAAGAATGGTTTTACAAAGCAACATTTATTTCATTTATAGTAAATGTACAGTTAATAGAGTTGATGTTTTTGTTTTGTACTATAAACGGTGCTTGAAGAAATAGTAATAAACGGCGAGCAGTTTTTATCGTCCTTATTCGTTGGGAGTCATTACCGGCACAATGAACGCAATGGATCGTTGTATCCACTGTATAAATATGATATAAATGCTGTCAAACATTTCAGCAATTTTCAAACTTACAAGGTATCTTTTTGGGTTATTAAAGATATATCTGTTAAATTTATACTCCACGTTAAAAGCGTAATTAGTCTTCATCAAAATTAATGGTGATTTAAATTAACTTAACCTTATTGTGCTTTAATATAGTGGCCGCGAGCTCAAGAACAGATATCGAGAGTTAATATTTAGGCATTAATTTGACCGAGAACTGGACTTATATGCATGGTAACGATGCTGGGCAAATTCTGTCCTCAATATCTAAATACTGTTCCTAAAGATATGAAGATATTATCTCCAGTTAGTTTATAATATGTATATATGTTATGAATACCACAATCAATTTTTTGTATATTTCACGTAGAAGAGCTATTCAAAATCGTGAATGTGAGCCGTAGACATGAGTTTAGTTGGGAGACAACCAACATCCAACGTCACGATGTCGAGGACAATACAAAGAATGCTTCGTGCAATTCGGACCACACGATTCAAGGAACATTCATTGATTTCGTGTCATGCTAAGAGTCCTGTCATTCAACGGTCAACGGTTTTATAAGAAAAGGAATAAAGAGGGATGTTAAGAGCCTTTTATAAAATTTAAGTTCATGTCAAATGTCACTTTTAGAAATGTGGTTAGATTTGATTAAAATTATAACAATACTTACCAATTTAATATTTACGTCAACGAATTTTTAGGAGAGATATAAAGTTGTTAACGTAAAATTTATGTAGAATATTTAGTGTTTTCGTTTCCCACATTGGGAAATTGATCTATCAACTTTTTGAACAAGCTAACCAATTCGGTAGTGATCAATTGAAACTTTACTTGTAAAATAATTTACTGTCATAGAATTTTGAGATCACTTGAGAGCTACTAGTTACGCAGACAGGAGACATGACTTATTTAGTGCCCATGTTGCGTTTCCATCTTTAATCTGCGTGGGCGCATATTTCCAAGAAAACATTTCTTGCTGAGCGTATATAATGCTGCTAAGAAAACAGAAGTAATAATGTTAGCCATACTTATACGGCGAAGAACTCCGTAAATGAATCATCGCATATGCGTTCCTCGTCAGGGCGCAAAAAGAGGTTTGTCGAAAATGCTTCTCGTTCGGTTCGTTCTGTGCTGGCTGCTCGGTGCATGCGGACTGTACTCATCCCTTATTTATTTATACTGGTATGAAGAATGTTTCTTTTTTGTGGAGCCATAACAGCGTGCGTCCAGCGCGGTCACAATCCGAGACAGCGAATTCTTTAATTGACGAAATGCAGCAACGCCGCATTCCCTTTCAGATCGTTAGGTTCAATGCCAGAATGTAAAATAGATTAATAATGGCACATTGTCACTATCACTAAATATGGATATTACGGTTCGATCCTTTATTCGACTTTAATATTTATCAATCGTTTTTTTCTCTTCGTGGTGCGTGTTTATTTTTGGTACGATGGGACAAAAGCGATGTATACTTCATTCTTTATACATTAAATAAAACAAGAGATAGATATCTATGTTTTATCTCTTTTAATCAGTAACGTCGTATCTATATTAAGTGTGTATTATTTTTTATCGATAAAAGGTATTGCAAATCTAGTTTGCAATAGTTGATATAATCATTTTACTGTTTATCTTAATTTAATATTGCATGCTTCATGTTTAGTCCTCTGTATTTTTAATCAAAATAAAAATATTACACTGCGGCCAACTAATTTCATATTAACTTTTTAAGATACAGTTACTTGCTTTTAATGTTAGTCCCGTTTAATGAGTCATTAGCCGGATCGATACTAGTTTCTCTTATCACTGATGATAAAACATGCGTAGATTTGAACCGCTCCCTTATACTTTCCCCGCCAGCCACCGCACTTGTTGAGTGAGAGAGGTGAAGCTGCGGAGCCTGTTTTCACGCTAGGCTTAGTGCAATGCGATTAAAACATTAAACCATATTCACCACATACGCTACATGTAAAATAATGTAAATGGACTTTTTATAAAAGTTTCTTCGTCTGTTCACAATACTATCTTATGAGTTGACAGAATTAGCGAGCGAGATATCCTAAGAAGTATTAAGCCTGTATTGTTTTAAGCCTGTATTATTTTAATTAAGGCGTATAATGAAGCAATGAAGTGGAGTGGCAACGACCGAAGAGGATAAGCACGCCAGGCGGGCGCACGCAACCCTACGAGACATGCGTGCCGCTCCGTTACGACACCTACACCAAATTTTTCCACATGCCCGAACAGCCGAGATAAGCGGCGAACGACGCCAACGTGTTATTTATTAACGAACCGAATGATCGATAGTTGGACGCGACACCGGACGTGGACGTGGACGAGCGCCTTTCGAAACTCGCCGCCGCCGACACTTTTCTGTACACTCGCCGCGACCTCAGATAAATCTCCATCTGAACAGTCACTCAGCTTCAATCGAACTCAAAAATTCTTATTTTTCTCATTGCGCACTGTCTGGAACGTTTCGATTCCGCGAATCAATTTCAATTTTTAACCAGTCCGGATATGCCATTCAAATTGATATTATTCATCAGATCGATACTGACGTTGATGTACGTACGATGACGTTGATGATTTTCATGTAATATAGAGATTTGAATTTGACCTGTAGATTGTATATAACCATATGATGTTTCTACAACATGTCATTTAATGCAACGACGTAGTCGTGAAACGTATCAAGGGCAAATTTGCTGACATCTGACAAACGGTTGTGGATGAATGCCCGAATCGAATGCTTTATTTGTGTAACAGAGACTCCTTCAACCCTTTACTCGAGCCATCCGTTCCGCTCTAGCATACGTCACGTCTTCGTGACAGCTGTGCGCAATACTTTCTAATCGCTCTATTCAATAGTCAACGCCAAACAAACAGACGCGGAGTAGGCATCTTGCGAAACTTGCATGCCACGAACAATTGACAATAAAGAAAGAGTAATCAATTAATTATATTTATCGTCTTGACAAAGCGATAAAAAAGATCGCCAAAAAAGATAGACACATTTGAACGTGAAAGCTCGTCCGAATGTCGAGTTGCGAGCAAGTTGCCCCGTAGTAAACCTAAGCTCGTATGTTTACATGTCGAAGCGAACGTGATAGGAAACGGTCGGAAATTCGAGGTTCAGCTGAGCAGGGCAGGTTAGACCAGTCCCGATGGCCTCGCAAGGACCCCAGCAAACCTGTTAGATTCGTTGCACGATTTTTACGTGCGCACCTACCGGAATCTCATTCACGTGGTGCAACC
>MOOZ01000475.1:605287-619892 GCA_002930495.1 Cecropterus lyciades | reverse complement strand
CCGCCTGCCAGTTAACTCGTCAAATGACTCACGCTTCGGCTGGTTAAATGCCAGAAGCTGGCTTTTCCAGTTTTCTGAACCAATTCGCATATTCTATTCTCGCTTGACACTAACACGACATTCCCAAACAGCCTATGTTAATTTGTTGATCGAGTGGAGATTCGAGGTGTAACCTGTTGCGCATTTTTATTCGCTATTATAAATTTACAATCAAAAATGGTGTAATATGTTATGGATTACTGGAATTATCAAACTTATTAAGTAAGGAATTATTTAATATTGTTATTTTGCTCATAATCTACTCAAAATTTGGGAGCTACAAGTAAACTGAGGATCTGAAAAAAATATTCCTAAAAGTCGATGAAGCAATGCGTATGCTGCGTTAAACGCTCCAGTTAGGTCTTAACATTGTTAGCATATTTGAAGTGCATGTAGGTCATCGGCGCACATCTCCTACAATAACAATAAGTAATGACCTCTCGTGATAATAACAAACACCAGGAACAGGAATCAGGTAGAACTACGATCCGGTCAAACTCGTCCGACGCGTGCTTCCAACATTTTTTATTTATTTGTCTGCATCGTCGGATACCGCTGGGCGTGACGTCAGGCGACCTAAACTGGTTGGCGAGGGAACAGGGATTTGCCTCGTATCCTTCCGGTTCTGCAAGTGGTTTGGACCTGTTCTACATTCAGGTTGCGCGGCACCAAGCGACCCTGTCGCGGTGACGTATGGCCACCCGTCCAATGATCTCTCGACACTACCAATCGTCCAAATTAGACATAGAACCTTGCCAAAACTGCGATCACCAGGTCCGATTCGCTTCTGATAATAATAAAAATGTACCCGTTCACTTGAACTGGCCACCTGTTCCGCTGACTCATGTCTTGTTGTGCACAACAATTAGCGTACGTATTATATCGTCACGTTATACGCTGATGGTACCATCAAAGGTCAGTATTCGTACCAAAATGGTCACGCCTAATAACTGGTTCGTAAGTTGTAGTCGATCCAGTCATAAAACAACAAGCTTGGAATACCAGTATCTTACGCTATGTTTACTCCATTGATTCGCCAGAGTCAATGAAATTTGATTAAATGTTATGAGCAGAAGATGTTATTGCATGTGGTAGTTGACGCATGCATTTATGCAATGTTTACGTAAGTTACACAACACCTTAAGTATCGTCACAGTATTTTATGGAAATAGCAAGTTAATGAATGAATTTTTAAATATTTTAAGGCTTTAGCGACCTGATGCTTTCATTCGAAACGATTAGGAGGTAAGGGTCCCGGGGTCGAACCCTGGCCAGACAGACATTTGAATGATGAGTTTAGATTTCTGTTCTGGGTCTGGGTGTGTTTGTGTATTCGTTTCTGTGTGTCGATGGCACCCACGACACAGAAGAAAATCCTACTGTGGGGCTATGAGTGTAGAAAGCGTTTATGTTTATTAATGTTATTTCGTTTGATTGTCAACAGGAGACGCAAGGAGGTGATGGAAGTGAGTGGCGAATCTTGGCGCGCATATTACTCCAGCGGAGCGGAGCACCCGCTGAGTGCGGCCACGTCGGCCGTGCTCGGAGTGGCAGATGACCCGCAGCCTCAGTCGCTCGTCACCGATTATTACAAGTTGCCGCCGTTAGCACAAGACACTCATCTCAGTCTGCATAAAGAAGTCTGGCCGTAAGTTCTGTATACAATTTTCGTAAGTTCTGTTGTGAATTATTTTACATTATTGAACAACCATTATATTAAACTGATTTAAACAACTATATTTGCATTTAAATATTATTTTAACTATCGGTAGGTATAGATAATAATCGATGCTACGTTTAAGTCCTAGTTAGGTACTCCAATCTGCAAAATTACGGAAAACATAACAAATATCTTATGCTTTGCTTGTGATTAACAGTAAGTTATAAATCGTGTTTTATGGCAAATATATTTTGGTTTTTACCGTTGCCTTATTGGTTGCCTCACTAATTTTGAATTAATCAAGGAAGGAGATGTCAAATAGTTGTGAATAATAGATAGATACTACTTCATCGAATGCAGTAAAATATTACCGCTAACGCTTAGTTACAGTGTAATATGCAAATTTATCTATATGTGTGTGTGATAATATTTAAGAAGAAATACAACGTAGTGTTAAGCTAATTATAAAACTTGCTCCATTTTAGAATCAAATAAAAACGAAGTAGGTACATAAATATATTAATTATAAATATTTTAAAGGTGGTAGAACTCTTTGTGGTTCGACTCCAGAAGCACCACCGTCACACCTTCTGCCTAATAACAGCAGAGTCATGCGCTGTTGCGTTCTGGTCTGAAGGGTGTGGTAAGGGAAACATACTTTCCGAGGCATTCCATCTTAGTCCTCAGGGGTAGCAACGCATTTGGCAACCTTAAGTGAGACTTTGATCTTACCTAGGGTTGATTACAGATGTCCATGGGCGGCAGTATCCACTTACATATAGCCCACATGATGTGTATGCTCATTTGCTACTTCCATACTATAGAACAAAAAACAATTAAAAATAATTTCGGAATTTTCCGTTGACATGTTTGGTTGCTATAATAATGTTAACACAATGTCGTATGTTTGTTTGTTTCAATACCATCGGATTGTACCCAAAGACAATAAAGTATTAGGTACACATGTAGTAAGATAGTTGAAGTGCATTAAAAAACTTTCTTTTTTCTTTTCAAGTGATATTTCACACGCTCTATATTTTGCTTAATTAAAGCTCTTAAAACTTTAGGTAATCCAAATAAAAAAAACATATGCAAACGAAGTCACCATCGTATTCAACGTCAATATCATTGAATGTTTTAGATAAGAAGCCATCAATGTCGAATCACGGCAATTCCGGGAAATCAATCGCCAATTCTCACGGCCGTACATCAAATTGAACGTTCGTGTATCGGAGCAATTATTGTGATTATAATCGCCGAACTTTTAGCGCAGTGCATACGGAATGAATTCGCGTAAAATTTATATGTAAACTATGGTAATGTACATGCGATCTTTTGTGCAAGTGGAGTTTTTATACGCGTTCAGTTACAGGCGGTTGTTGCGAGTCTCACGGGCGAGTACACTGAGACAGAGGCCGCGTGGCTTCCGGCCCCAACGAAAGGTGTAAGAATAACAAATAATAAAAATGATAATGTTCCACTCAATAAATCATAAGCACTCATTTGAATACCTATAGCGGGATTATCGAAATAAGAGTTCGCAACTGCGAAGAATGTCTTACCCCTATGCCTTCCAACGTATATCATTTAAGTATTAGCATATCCTTTCGCCGTTTGATAGCCAATTTTTTTGCAAATCTTTTTATCGATACTTTGGATTAAATGTGGGTGCTGTTCCAACAAATCAATATTTTATACTTATGGATTACATCTACATAATAGTATTGTAATCATAAATTATTTTCATTACTTTAGATTAAAATTAATTAGAAGATGTTTTTTAGTTTCGTCTTGAATGTGGACTTTTTATATATCAAACGACGCTTACGATATAAAGAGTCATGATTAGCTTTAACGTAAATTTAAATAAAATAACAGTTGTTTAAAGAATTAAATTGAGTAAGTATGTTTGTGCATTCAACGGTGTTCCCATAGAAATGTGACCCCGATCAAATTATGCTCGCTTTTTGAAAGAGGTTGTTAACAGCATCCTTTGAATGGTGACACAAAAATGAGCAAACCCCGTATCTCATTCTTTATGTAGAAAGGACTGCATTAATGTACTTCACACTTAAAACTATCTTATTCAGTAATGAGCGTTTTTTGTTGTAAATATAATAAAATTCTTGCACTTGTAGATAAATATTTAAAATATGGTTTATTTACTTATATGCAATGTAATGACTAGTTTATAGGGTACTGATAACGAGTGGTCTTCTTACACCACACGCGATCTAGGCTCAGCGTGCGGTATGATACCACACACACTTTTCTTGTCTTCATCTTTGTGTACTGAATATGTCTCGCCGATGGGGACCGTTTGTTTCGGCATGTCATCCTCGTCACCGTTTACGGGAGTGCATAAATACAAATAATGACAATAGACGGATGTGGCTGGAAGCGGCTCACATTGACAAGGACGCCCAGGACTTGTCTCGGCTCATTGTCGGCACGCGTCCCACGCGCCCGGTTCGAGCGTTGCTATTTCTCATTCATACATTCAAAATTATAACGAATGCTCCAACTCGCCCGCACCCATCCGTACATGCTGTGTCGCGTGCGTTTGTATGCTAATACGTATATACTTCAGTGCCAGATCGTCAATTTCGGCGCTGTATTTGTTGTTTAAATCGCTCGTAATATTTGAATTGAATACTCTATAGATATAGAAATTAACTAGTTTAATCCATATTATGTTTCTTCTAGATTCGTAGGCGTTACACTGTTTCGTAAACGCATTGCGTAGTGCGCGGGCGCTAGGCTGTTAAAGCAGGACCTCGGATAATATTAGAACTATTAAGAGAAAACGTCGGCTATAACCATTAATAGTTGTCGGTGGCTCTCGAATACTAACGTTAGATTAGCATAGAAACACGCGATGGGATGGCTCCGGGAGGGCTTGACCCTGTCACTGTAAGCTCTTGCAGCTAACGGGAACTCAATTTCTCCACATCTTTACAAAACATTCTTCGCTTTAAGGACGATACGTACTTACTTATTATACTTATTACATATATAGTCGTATGATTTTTATTAGTGAAAATAAAAATCATTCTACTATAAATTAGCCGTAGGTAACATTTATTTATCATATTGTGTACCTGTCAATACTTTTTATACTTCATTCTGAACTTAAAATGATTACCAAAATATGTAAGTAGGTCAATTTTGGTATATTACATCCATTTACATTATACTATCCAAATGTTTATGATTTTCAAAAAAACAGAGACAGAAACTAATCTGGTCGATTTTAATTTAATACCAAAATAGGTCAATAAATTCAATAACTTTGTTAAATTCTACTATATGATTCGAAACAAAATAAAGAGATAAAACAAAACTAGCTAGCATATAAAAGAAAATAAAAGAAAGTTAAGTATTAATTAAGAACGAGTAAATATAACATGTACTCGTATATGATATATAAAAAATGTTCGTATATGGTCGGGGAATGGATAATGAACATACAATTTAGCAAGTATCCGAGTTGCGAAGTCGCGGTCGCTTCACAAAAACTCGGGAGCTGGAACCGTGTGACCCATTAAAGTCTGAAACCGGTTCCTTCTTGAAGACACGGCTGTATTGTTAATGTCATAGCAGTTAATGCCATTCAATTCCCTTGGAAACACCCGACCCTCTTATAAAGATAATGCGTAAAAAAGGTAGTTACATCGTTACGTCCCCGGCTGCGGCGGTCATCGCGTAGCAAAATATGAAATCAAGGCTTGACCATTCTTCTTGACCATCCTTTATCGAACATACCCTATTCAAACTACGGGTTGGGAAATCCAATTCTACCGTTACAGTTACCTCCGCGAATTATTTGCAGCAGCTGCCGTCTGTTACTTTTTTATTCATTTTTATGTTCAGAACACTTCAATATATACCTAGTTATAATGACCAGGGCCTTCAAACTCAAAATTTATTATTTATTATGAGTAGACGCCCATTAACGGCTACGATACGGCGAAATCGATGTCAATTAAAGACATTGATAATACATTAGTTCCGTGAGAAAAGTAGCAATAAACCTACATTTAGGCGAATGATATATTCAAATAGAATGGAGTTACGTTACTCGCATCCGCTGCAAGCGCCTTCTTCTTCTCACTTTATCGCCCAATAGATTTTAATCTATTCGTCAACGATGTATAAACTGTCCTCGCTTTTGATTTTTATCGTGATTGTTCAAGTCAAGTGTAAACGGTTCTCTCGCATGGTTCAGTGTACATTAAATATTTTATTTATTTACTAGCGTATGCTTATAGTTTTGTTTACCACATCCTGCATCGAAAGCGTGGACGAGAACAACTTCGACTACTTAGATTTCAATTTCGAAATGACTAACGTTAAAAAAACAATACATGAATAAAGAACCTTCACCTCTTTTGATTTCAGTTCAAAAATGATTCTGTCATAATTAATGTATTTTACATTACAATTTTATTAAGTATACGATTTTAATCCAACTGAAATGTTATTAAATATATCACATCAAGTAGATACTGGTTGTTGTTCACGCGAATAACCCATAATTTACTCACATTATGCACTATAATTGAGTATAAAGAGCTTATCGACAATGAACGTGCTAAATAAAATCCATAGTTTATTACTACTGTATTTCATTTAATGTACTTAATTTTAATTTGCATTTACAATATAATTCTGAATCGTAGATGCTGTCTGTTGCTGGTATTCGGGTACTATTCTAAAATTCAAGGAATTTACGTCAGATGTAGTCGATCCGTTAAATTATCACAATCTATTATAATTCATAAGATATTGGATAAGTGCACAGTAGTGTGGCGCGACGCACATGTGCAGGGGTTACCTGCCCCTAAGCATTGTATTGTGGATGTCTCATCATGTGTGAAAGGGTGTTAAGTAAACATTGCAAATAATTATAAAGGCGACTGGATCTCGATTCGATTTCTGCATTGATAGAAAAACTTATATTTGCATGTAAAATACAGTACACAGTTGCAAAAGAAGGTGTTCATTCTTATCTTTTATTACGGACAGTGTCATGCTAATTTAGTGCAACACGATACCCATATCAGATTGTTATCTTAGTTTGGGAAAGTTCCCGTCCTCACTTTATCGTTCATACCTATGCATAAACTTTGCGTGTAAATCATACAACATCTTTAAATTATATTATATGGTAGTAAGTTTATATTCAAATCTACGTACGTAAACTACTACTACCAAAATTACTTTGTCCTTAACTTGGTAGTACATAGTATAATATGTACCTCTTAATAAAGTTGTAATTAATTCAAATAGTTTTTTTGTTTCGAGGAAATTACGTTCACGGAAATGTTAGAATAAGCTCTTTATTTACGCCTCTCTTAACAGTTTACAGAAAATTATATTGAATGAGAATGGAAATGGCTTGGGCTATTAATTAGCAGGTCTTAGTTAAGTTTCTCTTGACGTCAAATAAATACTAACTGTGTGTTTAATGAAATATCCATTAAAATACCCGTATTAATTCAATAACAATTGTAAAGTATATATTGTGTAAGTAAATGAATAATAATAAATTAAGATCCCAATAAGGTTTACCAATTTAGAAACGAAGTAGAAAGTAGAAATTATTGCTGAAGTTTAAATTACTACGTAGAATAGCGTTGAAGTAACGTATCATCAACGTAGAATTTTCTATACGAGTAAGTTTTGTTGATGGAAATTTGTGACATTAGGATTCATTGTCTAGTCACAGAGCCGAGTCGTTGCTCAGCTGTCAGCACGACGCGCTCACTCTATCCCTTAAGGCGCAAACATTGACGAGTAAACAATGCATTGTACCTCGAATCCATGAATAACGATCCTCCACCGCCATCGGCGCAACGAACCCCAACTTAATTCGCATGCTTTGAAAAAGTGGCTCGTCGCGTCGTAATGTCATAACATGAAGTTGCATCTCCGTTCGGCATTGCTCATAATTACAAATTAGTTACGCCCTCCGCGAGTTAGTCGCGGCGTGGAAAATTTGCCGATACCTTCTGAAATATTTTATAAAGTCGAACTTTATCTTATCGTATGTGCGATTTCACACTCGTCGTGTTCCTCTTACAAATCGTATGCATAAATCGTGAGGAATGAGCAAAGCGAGAATTGCAATCGGACACGGCCGGCGGAGCTCGGAGCTCGCGGGAGGTCGCGCGTCCCGGCCAATTCGGACGCATGAAATAGTGCCACAAGAGGTTCTTATCTAAAATAAACATCTGAGCGCCAATGAAACATGTCTTCAATTATCATAAATCGGCGCGCACTGACATAGCCGGACGAAAGCCGCGCCCCGCGCCTCTCACCGAGGTGACTGTGCTTACTCACATGCGAACAAATCTACATGATTTAATGTAACTGTCTCTGCAGTATTTGTAATAATCTTAAATGGACAGCGAAATAATCAACAGACGTTATCTCCCCTCGGACAATTATAAATAAGAATCGCAGGCAGAACTACGCGCTCCTAAAGATCCTATGCACATAAAATACTTTTGACGATAGTTTATTGTCTTTGATTCCACAATTATACTTATTGCAACTCAGATAAATGAATTTTGTCTGCGGGTTGCATAAGAAATATCTACCGATCAATTTCACTGACAGCGTTAAGTAGGAACAGATATTAGGTAAATATTATCTTCTAAGACTTGGAAATAAACGAAAAATAATATAATCAACCTTGATTTTAAATTTCTTATGACGATGGAAAATAAAAAACCAGACCAGAATTAACGGCTATAAATTACAATCAAATCGGGCGAAGCTTGTAGGTATAACTTATAGTCTCTATTCAAAATAAATACAGATATAAGAGTACGTTATAAGGTTTGAACATCTTTCTACAACCATCTGATGTACAATTGCTAAATAGATACCCTCACCCTAGTTCTTAGGAAGATTCATATTTTTTTTATATAAAATTGAAATAACAAACGAGCATGCAGTGCTCCCGATGATAAGTCACTGTTGTCCATGGACATCTGTAACTACTTATAAAAGAGGGATTCTATCTGAAGTCAATCAACGATGTGCTACCCCCGAGGACTAAGGTGGTCACTTTATAATAAAAGTGTACCAGCCGCCACACCCTTCCACCGAAACGCAAGAACTTCCCGATTGAAATAGGTGAAATGTATGTAAATATGTATTCTAGGTATATATCAACGTTGTTACGTAAGCCTGTCAATTTATCAAATAACTTTGAACATGCTCTACAAGTAGTAGCGACTTTCTTGCTATTAGCTAACGTATTCATCTTGTAGCCGGGTTAAAACCAAAAGTCTTCCTTTACTTAGAGGCTTGAAATTGCTTTTAATTTAAACATAACTCAAAGGACAAAATACACGTTCCTTCACGAACGCTCCTCGTTCCTTTAGAATCGCTTAAATAATACGATGCAATAAAAACTAGTAATCACTAATTCCTCAGTTTAACTTTACCCACTATTAACCCACTTATAGGAATAGGTTTTTTTATTGAGGAAAGATCATGTTTGTACTCCATTAGATTTTATGATCCTGTTCTATGAAAGAGCATCTGTTTGTTTATATGTAAATATTATTGTTCGTTTTTTTTTTTGATTTACTGATTGACTTAATTTACTTTGCTACAGACGTATTTATAGACGTTCCAAAGCCGAGATGACTAGAACAAATTATATTATAGATCCACCACCATATTATTTAGTTTAAAGATTAGTATTTTTTATACTAGGGGAACATACTGTCTATCTGGTGGTAAGTGGCCACTGCCGCCAATGGACATCTGTTATCTACTCCAGATAAGATAAGACACCCTACTAGTAGCAAGGTTGGCTACAGATACTAGCAACGTATCTGTACGTACCCCCTGACGACTCAATTGAAACGCATAAGTATGTCTCCCAGAACACAGCAGTGCTCAGCACTACCAGCAAAGGCAGAAACAGGTTTGGAGTTGGTGTGTGTGGATTCGAACCACGTATTCTGATACTATTGGGGAAAATAGATATGGACCACTCTATAAATATCGTCTGCTGAATGAAATGGTAGAGTCGCTTCAGATTTTTTCTATAAATTTAGTTGCTGGATAACTTACAAGAAGTTACTGGAAGTAGAATCAAATATATTGTATCATCTAAAGTGTTTAAGACGTTTATATATTTTTTATATTATTAATATATTAACATTCATTTTTTAATACGTATTTTTTATTATTTATGTTTTTTGATAATAGTATTTATGAAATATTTAGTACTGTAATCGCTGTTACTTAATATATAATATAATATATAATACCATTTTTAATCAAACAATAAAATGGAATAATATATATATTCATATTTTTTTTAATTTAGGGTAAAGCGTAAATGCGAATCGGAAAATACTTTAGGAAAGAGACATGACTCCATTCAAAATGAGCTCTTAATTAACTGTGTTAAATTATTAAAGCGTGTGCTCATGGGCTGTTATGGTTTGTACCATAATTTGTCATATTGACATTTTATAAATAAAAATGAAAAAAGTAATATAGTTACTCTATTCCAGTGTTGTCCGTTTAACGAGTACTTTCGTGTTAAAAGTCGTGTTCAGATTTTTGTAATCATGAAGTAAGATGGGTGATATTGCACTTACGTCTAGGGACATCTGTAATCCACCCCATACAAGAACTCTCACCTCAGGTTAACACATATGCGTTGCTACCCCTAAGGATTAAGATGCAACGCCTCAGATAAGTATGGCTACCGTACCACACCACCTTTCAGGCCAGAACACAGCAGCGCATAACATTACTCTTATTAGGCAGAAATAGGCGTGGCGGTGGTGCATCTGGGAGTCGAACCACATAAAGTTCTACCACCTTTAAAAGTGTTACTTGACGTTAACTACAAGTGTGTTGTTATTCATGACAACTAAGTTTAAATGTCTCAAGTAACTAAACTACAAAGCACAAATAAGTGCGACGGTGGCAGTCAACCTACAAAATACTCTATCAGCTCTAAAAATTTAGTGCATTTCTTAGGTGGGTGATGCTCTGCATAACATTTGTTTGAAAAATTTGCTCCAAAGAGTGAACCTACCTTTTGCATAGACTTCTAGTCTATTTATAGTACTTTTGTGTCTAATAAAGGAGATCCAAATTGTTGCTTCCATGTCATGCAGCCCATTAGCTTTATTTAAGTTTGCGGTGTGTTTAAAGGGAATTAACTTTAAATGTATGGAGAAACGACTACATGCTACATGCATCAAACGGATTTCATGCTCTCTTACTATTTTTATTACATAAACGATAACTTACACCTATGAAGAATGTCAGAACCTCCCAGGCATATGCTATTTTGAGGAAATTGAAGTAGCAAACAAGCGCGCAAACCATTTCACATGTGGTCACTTGCGCTCAAGTTATATACTAATAGGTATAATTAGACTTAATTAGAATCGAAGTCCTACCTGATGAGTCTCCAGGGTTGTTGCTCGGAGAACAACATTGAAATTCTTTCTTGAAATCAGAAAAGATTATAGTTTAGCATTATTTTATATGATCTTACCTGCACATACACAAATTGAAAATTTTAATAGCCAAGCCATACAACCTGTACCTACTCGATTTTTCATTTTTATTTTGGTATAATAAAGTTGGCGAAATACTTGCAAATAATGTGAGTAGACATTATCAATACAAAAGACGTTGGTAGTGTAATGTTCAAACATCAATGTTTATGTTAACCTTTTTGATGTGAAACATCTATAGGGGCACGTAAACCTGATTGTTGGCATGGCGATCGCCACACCGTATTTATTTGGCGCCATCTGTTATACATTTTCGAAACTTTTAAGTATCGAACAAAAATAAGCGGGTGGCGGTGCTAGTTCGACTCAGTGTGGGGTACTGTTCGTAGATGGCGTTATTTCCATTATGCTATATATTTAGTTCCCGTCGCAATCTTATCTTTTATGCATACTACTTGTACAAACACGATGTTTCACATCTGCTAGGCGTTCCGCGACGGATTTTTCATTAAAATCTCTCGGTAGCTGTTCACAGCTCTCCGTAGATGGACGGCAGAGCGTTGCTCTTTCCATACCTTTGGGTGCTTACGACGGTCTGGGGCCAAACATACTGTCATCCTTGTCGGTGTCCCTGGATGCGAGATTCGACTTCCCAATCTTGCCGCCCGCAATTTAGGTTGCGCCTTTTTAGTCGCTTCTTAGCCCAAGCAAGGGATGCCGTAGCTATAAGTAAATCCTGGCCCTAATTCTACAGGGACAAGTGTGTTATTAGTACTTAACTAGTTTTAAAACACAAGTAATTAGGTAATTGTACTTAGTGATTATATACATAGTATAGTCAACAAATCTAATTAAATATCAAAAAATGACAAGAAAATATAAAAACTTGACATTTGACTTGAGACAAGTATTTACTTGTTACTATTTTAATTATAAATTCAGTGTCATATATTCTTATATATGATTTATTCATATAATTTTTCTAACTCATGTGACAGACTGACATTTTAAAAGTTTTAAAATGTAGAAGTTTATAAACCAAAAATAAATATTGTAGTACATATTTAATTTATTAAATTAAGTCTACTAACGCAATGTTTTTCATATACATCACTAATTAAATATTTTGCTTCATTTCATTGAGTTTATTCTGAATATATGTATAAAATAGCAAGTAACATTTTTTTTATATAAAATTCATAAATTTGGTTTTAATAGGAAAATTTTTGAATATTAAGATGAAGAATGATAGTGTGACAAGTTTGCGCGCGCACTACGAGGTCGATCGTAGAAATAGCGGCGCGCGCGCATTGTCGCCAATCACGCCTGTCTCCCCTCCGCAGGGCCGGCGGAGCACTGAAGGCGGCCAATGGCGCGCACGGGGCGGAGCTGGGCGAGCTGTCGGGCCTGCTCCACGCGGGACTCGTGAAGCGCGAGCCCGAGGATCTCAGCCGCAAGGTGGTCGACGAGCCCGAGCCGCACGCGCTCAAGCCGCCGCGACACAAGGTGCGTCACACGTCCGTACGCCGTCGTCGCGCGCGCACGCACTCACACACTTCCCTTACCGGTTACTCATGTATAATTTATCGCGGTTAGCGTACGATGTGCTCAGCACCTCGCTCGAGACGCACTAGCCGCGCCCGCCCGCGCCCCCATCAGGCCGGCCATCGCTGCCCGCCCAGTGCATGGCGACATAGGTGAACCTCGAGGACCGCCGAACTATCCCGGGATTTTATAATTCTTCCGTGAGCGTGTTGAGATCGAACGATCCTAGTGTACGTGGCTGTGAACTGTGCTTCGACGCGGCATGTACGCGTCGACGTTAAGGAGCGGACAATTGTCGTGGGAGAACGCGTGTAACAGGCGCGTGTGTCCGCAGGTGGCGGTCGGCGAGCCCGGCGAAGCGGCATCGCCGTCCCCGGTGCCGTCGCGGGCCTCCTCTGCCGGCTCTCTCCTGCCGGACGCCGCAATGTATGCTGCGCAAATGTTCGCGCCGCCCGGCACGCCGAGTCCTACCCCTTACGGCGAACAGTACCCGCGCCAATCCACGACCTTCGCCGGCGAGCCTTACTATAGAGAGTATTTTGTCGGCGAAGGTTACCAGCAAAGGGTGGCTCCTCCGTACGGCGACACAGAGTCGGCTTCGGCGTCCGCCTTCGGGGACCGATATGCTGCTCCTCGCTATCACAGCAAGAGTGTTATTGCCGCCGCTGGGCTCACGGTGGACCTGCCGTCGCCGGACAGCGGCATCGGAGCGGATGCTGTCACTCCTCGTGATCACACCGCTGTTCAGCAGGTCGGTGCCACAACGGACGAGGGCGCGGGCGGGCGGTCCACTCACACACAGACACAAACAAACCTTATCACCTAACTCACAATTGACATGCTTCAGTGCGGACATAATCACTACAGTTATCCTCATATTGTATTTACATTTATTATACACGTATTGTTGGGCACGGCTTGAATATTTAATATCCAACTTGATACTACCGCTGTGATGTTTTATGAAATTATGCTTACAATAGCACTTTCATAATTAATTATAATCAGTTAATGCCCTGCAATATTACATAAGCCCTCCCGCGCTCTTAGTCTATTTAATGCTATGTTATAATTATGACACAATTAATATTATTTTGATGCAATTACTTATTTATCTTTAAGATTTTAGAATAATAACTGGCTTGAACTAAAAGATATTTAAAAAATATGAAGTGCTAAGACGCACTAATTATGGATATAGTTGATGATACCTATTCATTGTCATCTAAACGAAAGGAAACGCAAAGAGCGTAAGATAATATAATTATTTACGAATCTCACGCAAACAAAGCAAGTTCAAGGACAAGACGAAACATGAGGAACAATTAACTCTTTAAAAACATAATAACATTAAAATATAAAATAGTGTAGTTATGCTAAACAACGCGGAAACGAAGTAAAATACAGGATTGTAAGAATTTTAATAAATTCAGCGTTACTTTTAGTTCGTTTACAGTAGATATATTAACGTTATAGAAGGCTTTTTTAATATACATATGTAATTTACCAACTTTGAAAAGTAACTGGTGGGGATCGCGAATATAAATGTTTTTGTTTCATTGAAGTCGTTTGTCATCTTAAAATTTGTTTTAATAAGTATTTTTATCGAAAAAATCAATAAGTAGATACATATAACGTTAGGATTTATAGACATAGATTTCCAACTCCATGTAAAGTTGATGTTCGCCATTAGCTTGTCTACCTGATCTATTGACTAACTATAAGAAAAAATCTGGTTATTTGAAGACTGATTTATCAATAAGTGTAAAAATTTAAATTAATTCTTCAATTTGCATACACTTATCTGCCTTATAAGAAATATTCTTATTTAAGTATTTTACCATAAGTTACA
>MOOZ01000475.1:576042-604859 GCA_002930495.1 Cecropterus lyciades | reverse complement strand
CCATGGCGCCCACGACACAGGAGAAAATCCTACTGTGGGGCTATGAGTGTAGAAAGCGTTTTTTAAAAAAAAAAAAAAGAAAAAAAAACTTATTGACGCGCACTACATTCAGTCGGTCAGGACAAAGATTTGAGTTCTAAAACACATCATTAAATCTCAGACACGAATTACTGGATAAATGATAATCACCGAAACAGTTTATCAAATGGTAACTAAAGAAAAAACACATTGTTTTCCATTATATCCATATCAACATAACAATATCATGGTAGTTATACTCCGATAAAATTTAAATGACGTCAAAATTTGTATTAGGTATAAGGACTCACTTTTTGTTTGCCGTGGTAGTGTGGTTTTACATTTTTTCATTATTTTTACACTTTTAGTATAATAATATTGATAAAAGGCCAATTAGAGATAGTCCAAAAATCTCGCCTTTGATATTTAAGAACAGACTTTACAACATAAGATTTAAATTAATATCGTTGTTTTATCTTTATATCGCGACATTTGCTTGATTGATAAATATCATACGGGTTTTTCTTTTCCGGCGCAAATCGATTCCGCGTCGATATATGTATGTAGAGAGACTCAAGTACCGTAAAACCATAAAAGTGGATCACATAGTCCGAGTTGGATTGAGTACTTATATGAAGCATTAGGCTTGCAGTAATCTGTAACATAAAATCAGTAATTTTTAATTGTAAAGTGATAAGAGTCATATGACCTTGTCGAACGAATCACAAATTCCAATAAGAAACAAAATAAAGATACGTGATTTCCGTATTTTGTTGTTGTCAAAACAGGATTGGCAACATATTAGCCCTTTAGATTTCTGTTGTCGTGGAATTTATGTATGCGAGCTCTAAAATTTACACAGTTATTGCCGCTCACGATACGTCTCTTACTGACCCCTTATGGGTACTAGGTATCCTCTCAGAGTTCGACAGAATAAGTATACTTTATTTGTACACTCATCTGTACACATCTTAAACTAGAACACTGCAACTATCCTGCTATACCGACTTTAAAAATGATTACAATTAAGAGTGGCGGTGGTTTCAATAGAGTAAAATCACGACAAGCCCATACGTAGTATATTTATATTTCTTTCAAGAATTTGACACTTCTTAATTAATATGTAAACATATATTGGTGTGGTAAGGGCGACTACTTTTCTGAGGCATTCCATCTTAGTCCTCAGGGGTAGCAACGCATCTGTGGCTAACCTTAGGTGAGACTTTGGTCTTACCTGGGGTTGATTAAATGTCCATGGGTGGCAGTAGCCACTTACCATCAGGTGGGCTTCAGGGTCGTTTGGTACTTCTATACTACAAATAATAAAAAAATATGTAAACTGAAATGACGTAACACTTAGTAATGAAATGTGTCCTAAAATTTATAAAGAAACGCATTAGATAAAATAAAGAAGTATTTCATAATATTAATGTCATTTCCATGTAAAATATAACTATCTTCCAGTTTGTAGGATGAGTTAAGAAACATAAGGCATTTTCAGTTACTCTCCTAAGGTAGCAATACATTTTTCGATTAAAGGGACGAATGCTGTCCTGTTTGGTCTTGATAACAATTAAAGGCTGCAGTAACCACTTTTTATTTTATTAACTGTATTTTGTTTGGTACCTTTGGTTCTTCAATAATTTCCTAAACCCATATTAATTGTTACCAGTATTGTTTTACTAGGAGTAAAGTATAGAAATAGCGATACCTACAAATTCTATAGAATGCTAATAGCACATACGATGTTTGCGTAGAGACGTCGAACAAACAGCTCGCATTGACTTTTACTTTATGGCTTTATATATTACAAAAACAAATTGACATGACTATGCGTATAATCAGGTTAAGCTTTTACAACTAAGTGCTTTTGAAGGACTCATAGTTCCTAGGTGTGTCGCTCACGAACTATGCTGTAGGTACTGGAATAATCTAGATCGGACATTAGTTACTATTGTATTCAGTAAATAAAACGATGGCAAGTGGGCACTTTGAATCCTAAATGAACGTTTTGTTAAGGCCTGTTTATACGTTTATTTTGTTAGGTTTTGCCCAATGATTTTGAATTTAATCATTGTTTATAATTTTGTATTAATAACGCTAAAGCTTGTCAATAAGTACTCAACAAAAAAAGACGAAAACTCGATTGACGGTTTATCTTACCTTATCCGTATTCATATATATTTTTTAGAGCCTCAACTATTAGCGTCTAGGATCTCTTAGTTAAATATTCACTGCTCAGTTATTTTTTTCTGTGACAGTAATACCCTAATCCCAATATAGAAATGCTTTACTTATAATTGGGCGAAAAACAGCGTCAGCAACACTGAAAATCTATAAGTTTTGTATTTATATTATATATATATAATTACTGCTGCAATATTAAATTTTATGGCAAAATAATAGTTATTGATATATTATTCACCATACTACCATATCCACTAACCTTTTTTAAATTATTCTTATTAATATAGACGTTTACTTACCGCATCGTTACCGCGATGACGTAGCCGCAACACTATTCAAATTAGAAATCATTATCATAAGTTAATAGCTGTTTTAAAGCTAATTTATGAATGATTAATATATAAAAAAATCTCATGATATTGGTCATTAGGAAGTACCTGTGATATTATGTAATGAACAAATTAAATTAATATCGCCAAATTTTTAAATACTTAACATTACGAATATATATTCTTATACTTAACATAAATAATGTTTTCAAATAACGGGGAGTAGGCAAAAAATATGTATATGTATTTGTTTAAATAATTTCGATTTTTTTTATATTTACTTCCTTAATATTTATCACCAACACAGGTATCTCTATACCCGACCTGAACTCGAAGGTGAGTCTTACATTACTCTTCATGTAAGACTTATCTTCAAGTTCAGAAGACACGTGGTTCTAACTTTAATTCACAAAATTTAATACGTTATCAATTTATTTAATATTTACATTACATATATTTAAACATGTATTTAATAGCTTCTATGCAAAAATCTGTCGATATACATTATGTAGAGTATAAATAAATTACCGGGTATATTCACACTTAAACCACGTATCACCGTGCACAAATGATTTTGATTATATACATATAAATGGTTACAAAAAGTTTAACATATTAAACGAGCACTTTATTCAACTAAATTCTTATTTCTTTCCTTTTTTTAATTTCCATTCTAACACGATATTTTTCTTTGTATAGTTTTGTATCATATCATGGTATTCATTTCTGAAAAAAATATCCTACTTGGTACTACATATTGACATTAAATTCTAAATAGGCACACCCACCTGATACTTAGCTACTACATTTCTTTCTTTATCCTTATTATTGTGAATTCGTCGTTATCCCATTATTGTGTCACAGCTGGGCACGCGTCTATCAGAATGAGATAGTTTTAGGCCATAGGCCAGCCAAGTGTGAAATAGTAGACTTTACGCACCTTTGATAACTTTTTTTGGGAATTCTCTGTGTAGGTTTCCACATGATTATTTCCTTTATCTTAAAGCAGTGATCATTGATTTTTACTATAATTCACATATCATTTTAGAAACATCAGAGGTTCCTAGGATAGAACTCAGGTCCCCGATTGAGAGGCCGATCTTCAACCGTTAAATAGTTAGTTAGTTAGACTATATAATTAGTTAGGCTTTCACTTGTCTGAAATTAAGAAGAATTGTTAATCTAAATGAATTTCTTAATTCAATCATACTTTTCAGTATTATATGATTTATTACTGCTTTATAATGAGTGTACCACTTTCATTCTGTTACGGTGTTATATAGATTTTAATTTTAATGTTTTACTAATCACATATCTGCGAAGGTTTGAATCTACGACCTTCAATGTATTTTTTGGAATAACGACTAATGCAAAAATATATCACACGTGGACTAGCAATGGCCTCCTACAACCTCAACTCGAAGTTAATTTCATACTAAGTGGTAATCATTTACATATTATTTTTATATTGATAGATTTTTTGTAGATATTTTTATTGGTATAATGATATAATTACTCAGTATCAAGTGTAAATTGGAAAATATTGTTTTATTATTCCTCAATATTGAAAATGATTATTGCTTTTTTGTCTGCTTAAAAGTAAAATCGTTTGGCGTGTGCTCTTTATAACGTTTTTTGTATTATTATATTTATTATTATTATATATTACATATTATTATGAATAATAGACACATACATACAATTTACAAATCTTTGTATACTCTTCATAATAGCCGTGCCGTATCAATTATAAAATATTCTTTGATAAATGAAGGCGGATTTTTATTGTACATTATTACTTTAGGCATATTTTATCTTAATATAATATAAATAATAAGACAGGTGACACGTGTCATAAATAAACAGTTATAAACTGAATGTTTATTTTATTATTATTTTATTACAATATTTGAGAACAGTGTAAGTAAATCGGTCGTAGTAATTTTATATAAATTTGAGTTATTTTTTATCAACTAAGACTTAGCTGTTTAATTAGTAATGTCATTAGGTGTGTCATTATAGGTTTAAATCATAAAAAATACACTCTAAGTACAATAATACACTTCTCAGTACGCCTAGACATAGAAATCTATTGTATCATTAAAAATTAAATGAATTACTTCCTTTTATATGTGACACGATATTTAGGACAAATAGTTAACCACTGAAAAACATAAATTACCGTGTCTCGTAGGAAGAGAACTTGAAACCGTTTGCTTGGTAGACAGCATCTATCTAACGGGTTTAGATTTGGAAAATACTCGTATCATATTGGAGCTAATTAGTTCAAATGATTTCTCAGGTAGTTAAATCCAAACTAAAACTATAAAACGGCGTAGCCACATTTATTTCTCCAATAGAATTACGGCATTTTTCATTTCTAGATCAGAGATTGCACAGATTTCGAAATGTTATTGAAAATGTATAAAATATCCAGTATTTTACTAGTTTCAAACAAGTACTATTTTACTAGTTTTAAACAAGTACGGTATGGTGTTAAAAAGTCATAACTGAACTGTCAAAAGATTTCCCTCTGTCTAATAAGTTAGAAGGCTATGACTATAGCCTTTAAATTTCCCATTACTAAGTGTGAGTCTTTCTCTATAATTAGGGAGGCCTGAAATATACTTTATTTTGTACCTCTCCAGTGTGGGCTAATAAAGAAAATTTTGTGTCATTGGCTAACTATTGCGCGATGTTTTCACATAAATAGGTAACTATAAAGCCTCCGACAAGGTTAACGACAAGTTTCCAATTATCTAAGTGACATCTTAACGTGCTCTCCGAAAGCAGTCATGAATTTAAAGTATTTAGTGGTCACCCACACGGTTACTGACCGCCAAGATTATGATCTGTACAAGGTGCAGGTCATGCATGCTTCTACTGATCATTTCGTTATCAGCTTACGTGTTAAAATTTTTACAACTCTATCCCTCACAATTATTTTTACCATATGGTAGCTGAGTGTACCATTGTATCTAATCTTGGTTTAGTTTATGTGTCTGAATGCGCAGGGATTCCAATTAAATAATTTAAAGGTAAGAATGCATCTATAATCAATTTTAATTTTTTATTGGAATTGGCCTAAAATTTAACCATGACCTGCAGGGTACTGCATATATAGTTTCATAAGATCAGGCGGTAATCTCTTTTATAGTTTTTGTTACATAAATAAGTTTTAAATTTTAACTAATATGTGAACGTTCTATAAATGTATGGGTTAACTTGCCCATAAAATCAGTACACAACACCGCTACATTCGTCTAAACAGCAGGAATCAACCGATGTCGCGGCATTCAGCCATGAATAACTTTAACACCTTTATAGTAATTAATGGTTTGGTAAATTAAACGGTATTTACTGTCCACGCAGTCGTTCGAGTACACCGTGATCTGCCAGCAGCCGGGCGTGGGTGACGACGGCCGCGGCACCCCCTCGGCGCACCACTCCCCCGCGCAGGCGCCCCGCACTCGCCCCTGGCACGACTTCGGTCGGCAGAATGATGCTGACAAAATACAAATCGCCAAACTGTAAGTCATGTACATCACAATCTTTTAGTAGAAATCATTAGTTGATACATTATACCTCTTCGGTGAAAAATAGCTCGGTGTATAAGGATAGTAGCTTAATGTGAAGCTTAAAGCTCCCCCTATGGTCTTTTTCTTCAAATCTGATATTAGTACAGTATGTAGGATACACGCAAAATATCTGTTATATTATATGAACAAAATATGTCAGATATATGTATGTTGGTATTTTTTTTGCTTTTAAAGACACTTAATAATAAAAAATACAGTATGTCAAATATGTCAATATAAAAGTGTGTTGACCTTTTCAAAATAAGTGTTTCATTCAACTTTTGGCCATAACTTGTTACTATTGAATACACGGAAGTAGATACAAAGAAATGTGAATATGTACCGTAAATATTTCAAATAATTTGACTACAGTCTTCATAAAGAGAGGCACGAGCGCAAAGTTGTGTACCAAGCCACAACACCAACTATATTGACTGATCACTTTGCACCTCACTGTTAGATAAAGACATTCTTTCTAGAAAATACATCATGTACCAAACGCCGACGAAAATTTTGATGACGCTATAATTCAAAACTCTCATAGAAAAGACTTAAACGTGTTCCATAGACTTGTATTACACCTACATGTACTGAGGTAATTTGTTGCATATGTAAAATGCAATTTTAAATCATTGATTTCAAAAATCTCTTAAACTATTGTCGTATATTGAATGCTATCTTTTTTCTTTAGTATTACTGCTTAACCCAAAATATAAATATATTTTAAGTGTCTACCAAATTAAAGATCTTTAAAAACATTGAACTTGGAAATCGATAAAATGCGTATTACCGCGTCTTATGAAGAACGTGAGAAAATTATGGCCCTCACATTGATAGAAACCTCACAAGACACGCATGCTATTGTTAAACACTTACGCTATTACTCTGACAGCAAAAGGTGTTAACTTGAACTTCGTGATCATTGAATACAACAGTAAAAGTGTGTAAATTGGTAATTTCCTAATTTCTTCTCCAAAGCTAATTGTCTTGTAACTATTCATCGTAATGGACGTTGTTAGATGGATTATTTTTGTATTCTTTACAGTTGATTAAATTAATTCTCCATACATGGAAGTAACAAGTTTTAAACACAATAAATGGTTTAAATGTGTCAAAATAAATATTGGATAATTCCTTTAAAATCATTTACAAATTAGTTAATCAATCAATTAGTCAATATCAATTGAGTTATAAAGTGTAATTAGACAAAAACATGGCCAATTAAAAGTTCACGGAATCCTAAAATTAATCATGATTTACCTTGTTACCGTCATCGAATAATAATTAATATCTAGCACGCAACTTGTTAAGTAACTGTTAAATAATAATAAAAAACACTTTGTTTCCACGCAACACTTTATTTGGATATTGGGATACGTAAGTATTATTTCAGTTTATCGGACAGTAAATTTTTTTATTGCTATATATTATTATACATACTTTGGCTGATGTCATTTTAATCAGTAGTGCTCAGATGTATTATATTTAGTCTTATAATTAGTAATTAATTAAAATGCCTTGATGTCAGAACTTAAATAGTTACGTAAAAATCTTGCTCGTTACATAACTAATTTATAAAGTAAAAATCGTAACAGTAACTTTGGGAATAAATCGTTAAATTAGCGGTGCGAGGCGGGGCGGAAACAGTCGTCAACATGATAAGTGCATTAGCATTATTATCTCGATAATTACTTGCTTGCATTTGGCCCAAATAACTCGGTCGCTTCTATCGTCTTAAATTACCTTCGTTCCGATACGCGCTTGTTCCTTGGCTGATTACAAGTCCTCGCCTCAACACGAGTATTTCAACGCCCTCACAAATGTTTGAACTATTACTTACCGTCCGAGTACTCTACGATTGCCCAGCCATCTGTCAATGCTGGTTATATCTACTATATTTACTCATCCAATGTTCAACACCGGAATGAGCGTTTTAAAAGCTGTAACTTAATCAAAGCTTGTATGCATGTTTGATTATCACCACAAAGAGGTGTCTAATAGGCATTGATGGGTTTTCAAAAATACAAATTTATCACATCCTGACTAGAAGTACTCCGTTTCAAGCTCATGTCCATCCATCTAGCCTTTGCTAGTCTAGGTCCTTTACTGGCCTCCTGTAGTTAAAAGTAGTCCTTGTTATTACCTTCGTAACCTCCACACAAATGGGAGGTGAATTTTTCAGATTATTAAATACCAGTTATGGGGTGAGCTGAATACCTTTTATCGAAGTGTTACTTGAAGGCATACAAACATACGTAGGATTACAAACAAATCATACGACTTAAGTGGAGTATTTTAATATAAAATATAGTGAAGAATATGATGATGTTTATATTAATATATTAAATTATAATTTGTTAAAAAGTTAAAAGTTTCATGGTTTGCAGATTTTAATATTTAAATTAAATGTATGTTGCAAATAGCGTAAGATCGTACAATAAGGCAATAATGTCTATGGATTGCGGTCTACACGCGATTCTAACATCTGTCCGCTTTAAGCAAAATTAATAGGTACCTAAAGCAGCATTCCTCTGGCATAGTTATTTCCGTTAGTGTCCATTGACATTGCATTTTCATTCCCTTTCGCTGTTAAGTGGAAAACATTTATTTTGGTTTTCCTGCTTTCTGATGTAAATAAATACCATTAGAAAGTAAGTTGAGTGCGATATGTATCTACATACTTCATGGGTAGCAGCAACGTTTAACGTTGAAACTATTTTTCTAGAATTTTCATGTAATGTTGTCGTTAGCAAAAGTGTTATTTAACGAAGTCGTGGCAGCGAATAATTTGACTCTACCAGTGAGCGATGGTAGAGACACTGCGTGCCGGTGCCGGCAGCCGGCAATCAGTCTGCCATTATGCTACCTAAACGCTCTCGTTTAACTACCACAGCGCTTACCAAGATGCATCAACGCCCAGTTTTCCTTCCACTAATATGTTGTACATAAATTTACTTACAAGATGAACTAGACTCAGTAAAATACAGTGTAAGTTTAAATTTCTTGGGAGTGTCTACAATTTCTAGCATTAACATAGTTCATTGCCACTTAATATATAGTAAATCTTTATAAATCTAGAGTGTTATAAAACAATATAATATAAGGCGATAATACTTGGCTTAGTCGTCATCCTAAAGAATAATTCCATTGCATTGTTAAATTAATTAAATGATGCGTTATTATGATGACTCTTTATTAATTATGAAAGAAACTAAGTATTTCATATCTTATAAAATATATGTAGATTTAAAGTTAACATCCAGCCGTCTTTTTACTTCTAGTATATATAATAACAAAATAAACAAATATATATAATAGTATTAAAGATTAGCGGCGACTTGCAAACATTTCCAGTAAGCGAGTCCTTTGAGACTTATTTATAAGACTCTTAAAAAAACTCTTACTTTTTAGTCTTATGGAGACTCAAGACTCACTCAAGACTCAAGATTTAATTGACTAGTCGACGCGTGAGTTAATAAATATGAGTCCAGTTCTTTCAATACGAATTAAAAGACGGAGTCTCTTCCATTATTAGTTTTTACACATTAATATTATTAAAAACACAAGTGCAACGCACATTTGTTGATCTTTTAATGCGTATTTTGATAAACTTTGTATAGCGATTGTAATAGGGTAATCGTAGCACAGGTCTTTGTGATCGGTGCGTGGTGAAGTTTAAGTGGACCTGATTTATGCGCATCTAATTTGGCGGTGGAGCGCAGAGGCTCTGCGGGACGCCGCCCGGCGACTCTTATCGCGGCATGCGTTTTTATTGCGAGCACTTTGTTGTTCCTACGTTCCGAGACTTTTTGTCCGTTCATCAATTTCCGCGCCTCACCGATTGATTTATTCATGAAAGGGCTTCGCCTTCACGCAGGAAGTGTCTTTTTTCGGCCGCTGCGCTGCTGAAATTTGTAATGAAGCTCATTCGAAAACAATGCGTTATTTATTATAGTATACGTTCGACTCCGGCTTCCAAGCGATAATGTATCTGATTGTCGTAGAGAGTAAGCGCGTATTCGCATTTATGCGGTCGTGTTGCACACCGTCCACGGCTTATACGTATCATATCGATACTCGCAATTAATTGATGACATAAGAATACTTTATCCGAATTGTCTGTCGATTGTTCGTTAGGAAAGGATAAGAATAGTTTAAATGACAATGGAGAGTCATGACACAAATGGAAATTGCGGTTGGAATAACTTAAAGAGAATCAGATAGGCGAGCACCGCTGCGACCGATCCGTCAATGTCGGCCTGCGTTTGCATTACACAGCCTTTATCTGCTCGAGCTCAGTTTAAATCGCAAACATCAGCGGGGTTGTTTACCAAATTGTTTTCAATAAGCTTTAAGTAATGGTGTAACCGCGAGTCTAGAACTGAGCCGACGCAAACTGGCTACATGTACGTTCCGTCCAGTGATTTATCAGTAGATTAAACAATCTGCAAGGATTTATAGGTTTTTATCGTGTTACATAAGTAAAGGTAGAATACAATAGAGGCGTTCGATAATGACATCGCCGTTTCCTAGTTTTCCGTCCAGCGTGGGCCGCGATCGGCGACAAGCGCGAGAGGCGCGTGTCGCGGCCGTCGCGCGGCTCACGCGTGGACGCTAACGAGTCGCGGCACGCGATCGCAGCTAAATTAGCGGGGTTTTCCTTCCGCTGATCCCGAGTGCAGGAAATCGCGAGAAAACACACTTTTTCATTACGCACTATGAACTGGATCTCCACGCCTTTATGTAACGACGCCGCTGACAAGCTTTACTGGCAGCGCAATTAAGATTTCCACTTTTTGCTTACTTTTATTGCTTTACTTCATGGAAACTTTATTGTCGAGAACATGTATCTGTAGATAAGTATCTCAAAGAAGAAATCGCACTTTTTCTAAATGGTACAGAAACCAGCTCTCATTGTGCACTTTATGTTTCAACAAATGTTGCAGCGCGAAGACTTACCTACTGTGCTACTGAGTAATGTGCAAGTTTTTGAAAGTTATCTTGATCTTTGAAACATAAGAAGGCGTCATGTCGTGGTCGTTCTTATCTAATATTGTGTTTTCGATGCTCTTAGTTCTGTTATCTTTTGTTCAGGTTTTCACCGTACGGGTTCAAGTACCACCTAGAAACAGCCAGCAGCAGTTCGCAGCGACGTGAAGATGACCGCATCACGTACATCAACAAGGGCCAGTTCTACGGCATCACACTCGAATACATACATGATCCAGACAAACCACTTAAGAACCAAACTGTTAAGGTAAGTTAAGAGGCATACTGTTTATTCATATGTAGGTGAATAAGAAGATATTACTTTAACATATTTAGATGGTAAATTGTTTTTGACGTATATTACGAATCTATGTTTAATTTTAATTACTTTGTTTTTTACCAAATTTATATAGTAATTTATTAAAAAATATTAGATTCGAGCTATCGTCTCGACTCAATATGTGAATATATGTGAATCAATATGTGAATATGAATTCAATCGGTCAACTCGTGCAGAAATGACACAAACACTATCGGAGGTATCAACGGTTATGTAAGAAGATGTACGCTTAAAAGTAATCAATTCATATAATTTATAGTATGTATGAATTAATTGCGTAAGTATGTATACAATATTGTATAAAATGAAGGACTATTATCAATCGCACCAGTTGAATTGACGTTTGAAATATTTTAATTTAATTCCACTTGGGCACTGAAGCGGAACGATAACAAATTTACACGTTTACAGTATTGGCGCAACGTTGTGCAGAATCGTATCAATGACTTATTGTTGTATTATGCAGACCTGGATAGTAAATCAACATCTGTAGCTTATCGAAATCAACAACAAAATAGAAGTTAGGGACGGCGAACTGAAATAAATAAAACGATAATCTCGACTAAAAACTCATTTTTTAATCGATAATAAGTAATTAATTGACCTCTGGTATAAACAAATTGATATAAGGTTTCTTCTGTTACAATGACATGTACTTCGGGAAATATTACTTGAGAAGTTTGTGTCGACCTACTTTCTAGACAATCATTCCTTCGAATTCGATTCAAATCGATTTTAATATCCATATTTTTCGGGTTAATCGACATCCCTAATAAAACCACTAGTTACTATTAACTAGATTTAGTACCCGTGTTCTCAGATTACACTCGTGTTAAAATGTTTTACACATAGTTTATTGCAGAAAGACATAATATGATTTGTATTAGAAAAATAATTTTCAGAACAATCTGCGTTGTAGTGTTGTTAATCGGTCTATATATATTTTAAAATTTAAGACCTTTGACATATACACAGTCTAATTCATAATAATATTTTTATAGTTTTATTTGCCTCTTAAGACATAATTTGTTATTTAATTAAAAAATTACCCGACAAAAAATAAACATTAAAGTTTTATTCATGTTCAACGTCATAGAGGATATTAATAACACAGAAAAAGTTAGAACATAATTCGAATTATACAGGAGCTGTGGAAATATTTTACTACATTCGTATTAGTTATGCATACCGTTTATACAATTCATTAATAAAATATTTAAATATGTGCGACTATACCCATTGAATTATAAATACTGATTTCTTTGTCAAGTTCAACGAAGCTGTTTCATCAGCGGTCAATTAATTATAGCGGCTATTAGACTTAACGACTAACAATTACATTACATTATAAGTATTACGCATCATTGTTTGAGTGAAATAATAACAAAATAATACAATTACATTTAAATATAGCTTATATTGTAATGATTATGTTTTTTGTCTTCAAATCAAATATGTGTCTGCATAATATTTTGTGTCAAATTTTCTGTAAGTCATGTTCATATGATCTAATCAGGAAAATATATTTTTATCATATTATGTTTATGTATAATTTTGCGGTCGGGATAGCAATAATTCGAAGTTTTGACGATCGGCGTGGCGGAAAAGCCATCATATCGGTCTGGTACGCAGTGGATTCCGGGTTCGAAACCCGACCAGACAGAAATTGAAATTGTTTAGATTTCTGTTCTGGATCTGGTGTATTCTTTTTAAAGTATCTCCATTATTTTAATGTGTACCCACAGCACAGGAAAAATCATAGTAGGGCTATAGTACATAGAACTAGTGAAAAAATAAGACCGATGGTCCGGAAACACTAGTTTAAGATAAGCCACTCTTTTTAATTGCCTGGGTAATCTAAATGAAAATAAGTCGACGAATAAAACTATATACCAACTGTAATACTTTTTCTGACCTTAAAGCGTAGATATTTTTAACGTTTGCGGTAAAATTTATTCCAATGATTGAAACAAGCTAACGAGCTGGGCAATATCATTTTCATAGCATCCAAATAGAAATAAGGAATTTGTAGTTAGTTGAGTGGCCGTCCCTTAACGGTGAGCCGACCGGATGTTTACCTCTCGGATCTTAGAAAGCTTAACCACGCACTTTAGAGGCATGAGCAATCGTAAAACATGACCGCAACCGAGCGTTTAACATCTCTATTTAATTTTGAATTTCCTACCTCATGAGGTAGAAAGATTGTCGGTGTTTACTTCGTACTGACTCGTATTCTAGAATTGCTCTTAACTTTTCCTCGTAACAACATGAAGGATACACACCGTATTTTGCTAATTTTCAAATCAGATTTAATATGTAAATGTAACATACTTGTCATATTTTCAAGCGTTCTCTAGTAATACAATAACATCTGTAGACTGTGAATAAAGGCGATATTGGCATTTATATATTACGTTTAACTTAAAACAACGAATTAATCACTAAGCACATTAGTTCCTTTCTGTATTTGTGTAGTACAAAATTGATCAATTGCATGAATGTGATTTAACTAATGTTAAGTATTTATTCATGTCTTAAAATATAAGTAGTTTATATTGCAGCATATTACAACGGAATGTAGTTCAACAATAATGGTATTAACATGAATATTATTACTGCTTATTCGAGCTTTCCGTTCAGGCCATGTCTCCTCCAGGGTCTTCTGACCGCAAGCGACGTGTCAATTTCACCCCAAGCGACTCCCGGTTCTCGCTTCACGGACACCATCGCAAAAGTTACTTTCAAAACCACTGTTTATCCTTATTTTTTAGAGATTGTAAACTTTGCGTAATATAATCTAGATTTTTTGCTATAATAAACTGGAAATAATGATGGTACCGTTTTATATACGATAAATTTTACCATTTTCTTGTGTACCTAAAGTAACTGTGTCTTCAAAGTATTATATAGTTATTCTTATCTACTGTAGATAGATACGTATAAAACTAATTTGTTCTACCTATCTTAAAACTAAATCCATATTAAAAAAGGTATTACATAAACATTTAAACTTTCGAGTGTAGCCCGCTAAGCAAACAGGTTTTATGTCTAGCTATCGACTAATCAATCATTAAAATCCTGTAATTTTTGAACAAGCAAATTAATATTAAGCGTGCGTCGCTTATTGTGTAGGTGCTGGTACGTGTTAAGAATACGCAATAGTAATTGTTTTAATCGAGTAGCCCATTAAATATGACTTGTATAGCATAACAATAGTCGAGCATTATGCCGTGAGAAAATTTTCTTCAATAGACAAAAAATCATTGCCAATGATAAATGCCGTGCTCGCGTGTTCTTTCCGTGGAAATCGGAAATCCCCTAGCATTATTGTTTCTTGACACTTCCCTAGAAAATGAGAGTAAACACCACAACGGGACAATATAATTGCTACCTTTATTTTAATGATTTTTCAAGATTCTTGAAAAACCAGATAGTCTAGTTTGTTAATCTGGTTAATCTCGTTTCGATAATGACGCAAAAAAACTTCCTACATTGTTATTGTGTAAAATTAGTTATTGATAAGTTAGATATAAACAATAAACATTACTCATCTCACGGTAAGCAAGTTTACTCTACGCCTTATAAACAGCATAAATATCAATAGCGACTTGAATTTTCTTTTAGACAACGAGAGCATATTCAAACACGCTTTATCTGTATTCAATGGGCTTAGATCGAATAATCAGAGATACAATGCGACATACGTTTGAAGTTATTATTAAGGCAGTAAGTGGGCCGCAAGTCCGGCCGGGCATTCAATACGAAGTTAGATAGATATAGAGCGCTTATCTCGCCGCAATCGAGTCCGCATTGTATAGCCGCGCCCGATAATTAAGACGAAGCTTTTGACATTCGCCATATAGGAACACAATGACCGCCCCAGGAGCCGGCCGCTCGGATAATATCGCTCCCTTTAAACAATAACCTTACCGTATTATGATAAAATAATTTCGACGCGGCAAACATCGTGTTTCCTTAACGAGCCTCCGTGCCGTTTCAATAAGAAAATAAAAACACCGATACATTCTTATGCATATCACGCGCATGTATTAGTTTAACTATCGCCTATAAAGTTATTTACACATACCTATTTTATAATTTGCATCGGCAAAGGTATAAGTTACACCACGCTCGTAGTTAGAACGCATAACTAGATTACTCGGAGATCGCGGCAATAATTACTTTAAACTAACAATTTTATTCACGTTTAGTTTTTACATGATACGAGTATTTATTTAAAAACTTAAAACAATAATTACCATACATGTCTACGAGAGCAATTATAGTCATTAGTCATCTACCGTGGCTGACAGTTAAACATTCACACGCGATGCGAATATGTTTCGCGTGTCGAAAAGCGGTTAGGGAATATAAGAAAATTTAGTAAAAAGAGAGATTTGGTCGATGCGGAGCGTGCGTGGCGGGATTGTAATTACGGCCGGCACCGCCTTGTTTCGGCGGAGCTTTGCCTCTGTCCGATATCATCAGACCTGCGATTTCCGCTCAGCTCACACCACAACCCGTATTCGGGATTTTGCACCTAATTAAACACAATTGCCGTGCACTACCCACATACTCCTGAAATTACTTCTCCATGTTAGTAAAACAACACGGATAAGGTGTGTGGTGTTAAATCTCCATGCAGAAAGATGGACGTTGAAACAATTTCAGTTTAAGAAGATAAATTTTAGCTTTACCTATAGTATATTAGAAGTATAGTAAGTAGAATTGTACACAATTATTATGGTAATGTTGTATATAAAATTGTATCAATCGTTTCAGTAATAATAGATTGAGATGACATTGTTTCTACGTCGGAATTTTAATTAAACATTATTTGTACTTATATAATTGTTATTGCAAAGAATACTCCTGCTATAAGAAGTTTCCTTTTAGTATTAAATTTGTTTCGTAATGCAACCCGATCCTCAATGTTCGCACGCTACGGTAAACTCTGTACGCGCTAGTCTTTATTTGCATTTCAATTCTAGTTGACAAATTGAAATTTAAAATGATAGCGAAAAAATATTTGTATTCAGGAAGGGTTGGAATCTGAAGCATTTTATACAAACTTAAAGTACAAAAGTTAATCGATCAGTCCCAAAACGGGGCAATTAATCATCGAGCTTTCCAAGGGCCAGAGTGTTTTATATTCCTGCAAGTATACGGTTGTGATACATTTCTGACTTAATGATAGATATCTTTAAGAAAAAGTGGCTTTGTACTTCCGTATCTTACATGCGTACTTCGTTTGTTAATAATTTAATATAATGGAGACATAGAATAATCCTTATTTAAGATACGAATATCTCACTTGTACATTTAAATTTAAAACTGATAATATTTAATGTTATGTTTGATTAATTTAAGTAATTTATTTGTTTGTTAAATTTAATCAGTGTAATAAGTTGTATACATATTATGCTAAATAATTACTAAAAACATGAAAATACGTTGAACAGTACGAGTAAATACATCAATTATGGCTTAAGATAATTTACATATGAATGTCATTTAATACCTTTTAAGCGCCACTAATAAACTTCCGCTTGTCTACTCCAACGAGTCGAGAGCTTTACCCGTTTTTGTTTACACGTTCGACCTCAACGAAGAATTCTTTTCATTGACGTACGATCGTGCAAAAAATATGATCTAGATATAACTATTCGAATACAACAAATGCAACAGATTATCCTATTCCTTCAATTGTTTGATAGGTATCGATACCGAGCTAGCGACGATTAAACAGTCTCTCGCATGCATAAAGTGCTCGCTTACACAGGATATTTTTTGCTCTACTTTTTATCGCTACACTGACATCATTGTGTTCACTTTCGTAGCAACGGAAACTCGCGTAACGAGACATGTCGTTGTTTTTATTTTCTTTTTGCAATATTTTACGATTTAATGATTGCTCCGGTTTGCCTTTTTAAGGAAATCGTTAATGATGCCTTTTACACTCAACATGTTACGCTTGATGAGGGATTATAACGGTTGGCATTCGGAGCGTACAGTTCCTACCAACGCGCACCTTTCGGCCGCCGCGTCGATACCTCGACACCGACCAGTGAAGGGCTGTCATATGAGCTACATCGAATATTTCTCACAGAGAGCGTTCGCGTGGAATGAACATTTTGATTTAAAGTCGACAAGAAAAAATATCGTAACAATGCATAATGATAAAAGGAGACAAAATTTACATACCCGCCGCTGATAGTCGTAAGATGCCAATCATGTTCGCAATCAATCAAGTGTTGAGATATCTCAATTTAGCTTGCACCCTTGTGAGCGGCCGCTCCGCTCCGCTCACCCTGCGCCAGCGCTTCGTCCTGTCTCAGAAAAACGCTAATGATTATAAATTGCTGAATTATGCAACCGAAAGTTCGTTATAACGACTTTTTAACTCGCAATATAATTATATTTTCTTATTAAATCTAAATTATTGTGCACTATTGGTAAAATAAATCAATTCTTTGATTTTAATTCATAACAAATGATATAGAGTTCACAAAAGTAAGTTAATAAGTATTACAAGTAATTTTGTAAAATCACATTAAGTTTTCCTTTAGTATTTAAAACGGCGGCAGATAGTTGATTTCAAAAGAAGTAGGTATAAAAATCTTTAAATATATTTATTGGCATACTTTAGGTTATTTGTCAACTACAAGCGCACCTTAATATAATGTACTTTTTATGGCTTTCCTTATTTCTTAAGAATAATTTATGTGAATTTAATGTAATTGGTTTTTTCGGCAGTTTTGTTTATCGACCTAAAAAGTCTCAGAAGTTTTACATTAATATGAAACATACATGTTAATAATTATGTTGTTATTGTTGTGTTTGAAAAAGAAAGGTAACAAACACCAATAGAGAGTGTTTATTGTATGATCGGTTAATTATACAGTTATTGTTATGAAAATAAATCAGCTCAGATACCAAAAGATAATTCTTATCAAATTTATCACGTTAGGTAGATATATATGTATTTTGTTCTCATATAGTATACAACACTTTGGTTTTATGAAAAGTGTCCTAGCAAAATTGTAAGCAAAGTTGGTTAAAACCAATTAAATAGGATCACTTAAGGATGAAGAAAAGAGTAAACAGAGTGGTGTCAGAACGACAGTTATCACAGGCAATGCGTATATTCAGGCGTTGAAAAAGGAACGCGCGCCGCTTCGCGAAGCGTGAATTTTCCACGTTCGATTTCAGGTTCGCGTAACTCCATTCGATAACTATTACACTTTCAAAATATTACGTATTATTCGGTAATGTTCATGTAATCAGCGTAACGCTTAATTAATCGCAATTCTTGCGAAGCTCGAATGGTTTCTGTTTAAATTATGAGCTTACAAATTCTAATCAGAAGACATTTGAAATATTTAAATGAACTTTCACTTGGTTTTAATTCGAGCATTGAGTGACAGTAAAGCTGGACGTAAATGGCGTTACGCAATGCGCAGTTCGTCATTGTTTCGGTATTGGAGCTGTCACGGCGCGCGCGTATTTAGCGTCAATCCTTGATAGCATCGGCGGCGGACAACTGCCCGCAATCAGCGACATTAGGAGATCTAAGGTTCAATTATGCAATGGCGACATAGCTCGGGCTCGATCCGCGTTACGTTGTTTCCATTTTATAGTTACATTGACATCGTCATCTCACTTCGGGCTTAATTATTTGTTAGTTATATATTTTAATAAGTATATAAAACAAGATTCCAGAGTCGGTCGTTAACCGGTTCCAATCAGTTTGATCTTAAGAATCCAATAATTTGTCATAAAAATTTTACATGTTTGTTTGTGTAAAATAAATATTAATCTTTGATAATGAACCAATTCATTAAATCTTTCGCATTCATAATATTAGGATTCTACACCTTTCGTCAATAACCTGATTGCTGTTTATCGATAACCAACAATTTACCTGCGGCATGGAAAAAGTAAGAACATGAAAGCTCCGGTCTTAGCGGTAGGTACGGTGCTTAAGCCGCATCACGCTTTACTCAAAGCCCTGCACTTTACAATCTGACATTTCCTTTCGACATTTAAGCAGATTAGTGTTACAACGCGACTTCGGATTTTAATCCGACGGTGGACGGATCGCGGGATTTGCTCCGATTCCATCGTGGTTGTACAGTAATTGCCCCCCTCCGATAACAAAGTCAACTGACAATACTAGTCGCTCCGAAACTTTGATGAAATCTCGGAATGGTTGATATATTATGTTACTTCGCTTGTATTTTACTTTTTGTTCTTTCTTAGTAAAAATTATATTAATTTAATCATTGTTATCAATTATTCAAAAGTGTAGTGTTCTAATTAATATAAGCACTTGCATGCTTCATATATAGGTAAATATAATACTTATCAATTCTATATATGCAATAAAGCGATAAGTAGTTAAATGCTTGCTTCCTGGTAAGTTAGAAACGTTTAACTTGGTTTATTTACGGAACAAAAATGTTCATTGATAAAACATTTCAGTTGGTGTAAAATAAATAGCACCACGTACACTGTAAGCAACTGCACGGCAGTTACACCCACAGTTCCGCTCAGAATTTATGTCGAAACCGACATTCACTGCGGAGAACATTCGCAGCAAATAACCTAGGCGTTAAAACAACTAGCACAAACTACTAGCGCACTTAACAAACAGACGTATCCGTATCAGATATAGCGTATCGAGACGGCAGGACATTACTTCTGCGCTATCGATAAAGCTCAACGGTAAGCGGAATAGTTTTGCCACGCAGTGAACATAAATAATTGTCATAAAGTAGATAGGAACTGATGGATGGGCGCCGCGCCCTACGGCTAACGAGGAAACGGCCGAGACGGACAAAAAGCAGACACAGAAAACTCGAGCATCGAACAATCGAAGTCCTTCATGTCGCTGCATAACAAAGTTACTTAACTATTTGCACGCATCGTTCACATAAACCCGTAGATAAACAGATGATGCGAACGCACATAACGCCGTTCCGCTATTTATTTTCACGCACTACTTCTACTGAGATTCATAAAAGCGGAACGCAATATTATGTCTGAAATACTAAGTCTTCCGCAGGACTTGTGTTCGTTGCGTATGTGACATTTTTTTACTTACAAACATGCATTCAGATTTCTTTTTTGACATAAATGTATATATTGTATGAACTAGCATGCATTATAAAATTGATAATATTCGATATAATTAATCAATATACTTTGGACTATAATCAGTACTTGGAATATCTGAATAGTGTTGTATAAAGAAAGGAAGAGAAATTCAATTCTATATAAAAATAAAGAGAACACGTTCAGCGCACGGCTTAATTAGATCATTTGTCTTTGAACGGTATTTCCTTTAAATCTCGTGTACCTACTCTGTATGCCATTAACAATATACAAGTATTTAATCTGATAAAATGTATTATTTTTCAGTTATACACGGGTTTTTTACCTATTCAGGAAATTTTTGGTTTAATCTGAAATTTGAATACACATGTATATATTTAATAATAAATTATTTTAATACTATCCATTAACTTTTTCTAGTAAAGTGTAGTGTTAGATAAATAAAAAAACTTTGTCAATGTCATAAAAGTAAAGTTCAAAATAGAATAATGCAAATTTAATGTAGATTTCCATAGTTATGTAAATTGATTGTACTACCTACTTACTTGAAAATAAATTATCTCAATGATCATAAATTGATTAATGATTTCTCGCGGTTGTCACGAAAAACTTTAAAAAGCTATCGATTGCGTACATTATTCGTGGAATATGTGTAACAAATGCTGATTTATTTAAATAGAGTGATGAAATGAATGTGAAGAGGTCGTCAGAGCGTAATCGGGCGGCGACGCATAGGTACAACATGTACAGGCGGGCGGCGGACTGCGTGTGTGACACACGGCGCGAGAGAAAGCGTGCTTAATCAGATAACTCAGATTGTCAACCGAACTCGGGCTCCTGAAATCGGGTCGAATGTCGATATACTCGATTAATTAATTGACGGCCCGAAAAGTTGGAAGTAAGTGGTCTGAGAAGTTAAAACTGTTGTGAAATAAGCACATTGTAGATACGTTGAGACTGTAGGTACATGTGTCATTAAATGGAGATATGATCTATGTATATTATGTACTTATGCTAAAATTGAAATTAGCTAAACAATTTTACTATATATTTCTGCACGTGGTTTTATTATAAATTATGTTTAACTACTTACATAAACATATACTTACGTCAGAAATTAAATTTTATGATAAAATCTACTTAACTGTAATGTTCACGCATCAGGTTTTAAATTACGTATTATAACCTTTAATGGGCATCAAAATGGCTCTGAATATTAAACAGTTCTCAAATTTTCATCAATAAAACAAATCAAACTTATGGTTTATTAACAAAAAAAACCTAAACGTTGTTTAAAATTATCAAAGTATCACACATTTAAAAATGTAAAAAAATATGTAGAAATATAATTATCAAAACAACAATTATGCTAAATCGATTCAGACGTACTGAGTATTAAGTGAAGAAGTAAATAATACTATGTTAATTATTAAATTTAAGTCCTTGTATCGACATTTTCATAAGCATGATAAAACTAGAAATGCTAAGACAAAATCAAAAGCAAGTCTTGTCTTTGAAATCTTGCGTAATTTAGATATTTATAACAGTGTATCTCTGTCGTGACACAATGGCTACATTGTTCGCTATCAATTGCAACTTTAAAATAGGCACTAAATTACGTAAACCATTAGCAGTTAGATTCTAAATTAGTTGCTAAATGTTTATGAATCATTTATTCCTACGCAATTAATAAATAATTTGTTTCTATTTACGACTGTGATACAAGTATAATAACAAATGGATCAGCGGACGAATGTAGTAATGTGACGGTATGGTATGGTAATTCGTGGTAAGGGCACACATCGTATCACATGTTCGGCGTTCCAATTTAATACTAAATAGCAAAGGAAGAGCGAAAAGAGAAGAGAAGTATCTGTGGCTGAACTCAATTACGACTCTTAATATTTATCTTAGGTTAATTACAGATGTCTATGGGTCTCACAGAAGCCATCTAACATCAGATGGACTGCTCGATCATTTTTGCTTCTGCATTATATTATAAAAAAACTACAAGAAATGTACAAGTAAGAAAATATAGTAGAAAATGTATAAACTACTAAACAGCAGTTTTTACGGACATCTCAGATATCAGGGTCGGTGCGATATATGTGTTCGTTTGATTTTACAGTTACGCATGCATTATGTATTATAACAAATATCTACAACTCTGGGGAATTCAAATAAAGCTCTAAATGTTTATATTTATTATCAGCGATGGAGTTTGGGAGTGGTGTGCACCGTTACAATTATATAGAATATATATTTAGTATGCTCGGTTCCGTTGACTTTGCGCGCCATTCGAACTTCGGAGAAAGCTGTGTCCCGTTTAGAGAAATGTTAAACTATTCGCTAGTAAAAATTACTCATAAATTTAGTGTACTACCTGCATGTATATTATAGCTTGTCGGTAACATTGTTACTGACAGTCCTTGCTATTTCATTGCACTGTGAGGATTATGGTATAGCTGATTGCCTTTGCGAACGGATTATCTTTTCCTGTAATTTAGTTAAACTTAGATATACATAAACTTCAACATTTTACAGTAAGAAAAGTGAAGTAAGTTGGTAATTATCTTTAAAGTTTATTCATGTGAATGTTCTAAGGCCATATAGAGTAGGTAATAGTGTAGAGTTGTAGGTAAATAATTGGTATGTACTCATAATTACCTTAACGTTTTAAAGATGGACCATGTTAATAGCATTTAAACCTCAAGTTTTATATTTAATGACATGATGGTAATTTAGGTCACCCAGTGTTAATCTGCCAGAAAAGAAATAGAGTCCGATTTTCTAACAGACATTTCAATACGAAAAGATTTGGTTTAAGTTACATATATTATGATAAATCGTACGTAAAATTTAGTTAAATAAACACCGATGTTTGTAAAGTTAAAATGTGAATAATATATCTTTTCTTAAAGTATACGCGTTTAAATCACTACCAAAGCTTAAACGCAAGCGGTTATCCGTTTTTACGACTGGTCTATTTGTTCAGTAGCCTATTGCTAGCTAAGTACTGCCGACATAGAATGATATGAAACGTATATTAATTGAAATATATGAAACAAGCGTACTGTCATACGTTTCGGTAGTGCGAATACAGGGCGCGGCTGTCGGCGAGCGGCGCGACGCAACGATCCATCAATCTGAGGCGACGATCGGAGGTGCTTTCTCGTCGTTAGCCCTATATGGCCGGGACAGCCACCACGCCTGGCGCAAGCCACTTCTTTTTCACTTTATTTTCTAACTCGTCCATAGAAATCGTCCTAACAGCATATTTTTCACTTACCATGCGAAGTGAAACCATAAAATGGTTTCAGATGATGAGAAATTTATCTTATCTTCTTAACTTAATAAAATAATTTTATCTATCTTTTGTATTCTGTATGTACATTTACACTATGTATATTGCCTACAAATTTATCTTGTAATTTTTTTATTCTGTATGATCAGAATTCTGAAAGTGAACATTTAGAATGTTCCCTTTTAGAATTCTGAACTAATTAATTTTTAATAGTTGTAAGCGTAACGACGAGTATGATATTTCGATAATAATAGTAACCAATTGTATCTACTTACATTTCGCATTGCAGCAACTACTTAAAAAGGCCTAGTCCGTATAATTCAGCTAAGTTTTAGTAGAAAAACGAATATAATAAAAATGCAATGTTTTATATGCTAAACTTTTTGTGTGTATTAATTAATTAATTTATTTGTGTGAATAATTACATAATTTTATTCCTAAATTCAATCTTTTTAATTCGTTTTCAAGGAGCTTACGAAAAAAATATATTGTTACAGAGCGTTGTTATGTTGATGTTCCGCGAAGAAAAATCACCTGAGGATGAAATTAAAGCGTGGCAGTTTTGGCATGGCAGACAGCACTCGGTCAAGCAAAGAATATTGGACGCCGGTAAGTACAAGTATTGCATTGTATTAAGGAATTCCATTAACGAAATATGCATGTGATGGAGTAATAAAAATTAAAAAAAAAAAATTATTTATAAATTCGTAGGGAGACAAATAATTGCAGTTTTTGCGAAAATATGATGGCCAAACAGTAGCTCATACAGCGTCTCGAGACACGATATTTACTACACAAAAACAAGGCTGGTCGTGCTCGAGGCGACACAGAAACATGCCGGCGCAGTTGCGTGCGGCGAAGGCGGCGGCGGCGGCGCTCGCTCGGCACGCAGGACCTAATTACCGTGCTGCAGGCTGATAGCCGCTGAGACGCTCCCGCGTACCCCGCTACCCACCATTATGTGTCGTTAGGACATTTGCATAAATAACGCGCACATCGTCCGCGGCCCACACCGACCGACGAACCTATCAATCGGCCCGACTAAAAATAAACAGCGGTGGCGCCGTCGTCTAGCATCCTCCCCGCTGGTCGTCCTCCTCGCTTCATATTACACATTACGCGTACTTATAATGACACATTCCACTTTAAGTAAATTAGAGATATAAAACCTAGCGCGGCGCTACCACGGGACGAGGATAAATAAAACGATATAATAGAGATATCCGAGCTTCGTGAGCTCCGGCGCTGAGTAACAGGAAATCATAAAAATTCGTGAGAAATCTCATTCTATTAACGACGTTGAAGCAGCTGTCGGCGTGGCGATTGTAAATCTTAAACATTGATTATATGATATGTACAGAATAGTTTAATACTACGAATGGAATTGTAAGCAAGGGTACAATATAGTCGCGCGCGGACATAATTACCGCGATGATATCAGGGAGCACGTTCATTAGCATGTTAATTGCGCGATGAGCCTCCGCCCGCCCGCGCCCCTCTATGCCTTTAACCTATGAAATTTATTTTCTATGATAGCGCCATTGGCTTTTCTTATTACACTGTGTAATTCTCAAGTAGCAATAAAACCGCAAATATACGATATGATATCTCGGGACGGATACTAAAGAAGACAACAAGTCCTGTTCATGAAACCGATTCAAAGAGTTTTGTGGTTTTTTAATAATATCAAAAGATTGGCCGAATAGAGGCTTGCGTCATCAATGGAATGCCTGCTTATTAATCGACCGACTCGCTTGTTCAAGTAAACAGCGCTGATATATGACACTTTATACATTCTAACATTACTTAACTGAGACTTGGAGCATTTGTAATGAGTGACGCTGGCCACAAGCAGTGTCTATAAATTTAATCTCAAGGAAAATAAAAACATGGAAGCCATTAATTCGCGCGGTCGGGCCAAGTTTAATGTCAAGGTTTTAGCTTATCTCGATGTTAGTCAAGTTTTATTTTTTATTTTGTTGATGTTATTATGTAGAATGAAATTATGTCTAAGCGCGAGGAATGAATTATAAAAATAAAGAGGAAAATAGACCAAAATATGCACGTACCTAACATAAACCTACCCACGTAAAGTAACAGTCATTTTAGTAAAGTAACTACAAATGTCAAATGTAACAGAATAATCAACTTTTAAGTGGTACTGTAGATGTAGAGCTCTGACCAAAAATATAGATTTGACCTCTCAAACTACTATTGGATTGGTTGTTAAAAGATATTGAATTATTGGAAGAAATGCAATGTATATAAGTTCAAATTGTGCAATGCAATGTCATGTTATTATTGCCCTGAAGACTTTGTAGTCTGGTAGATTATATTACAACAACGTAACTTGAAAATCGTAGAAGGAATAAAAGTAAAAGACATTAAATTTAATAAAGTTAAATGAAACTGATGCTTCAGAATTTTACAATTAGTAGAATCACCACTCATAAGATACATTTGATTATCATTGTAGAGCTCAGTTAATACATAAATGTAATAGATGTATCTAATTATAAAAAAGTACTTAATTATATAAATGGCGCATGCACAAAACGAACTTGGAAGCAGCGTCAAGGGCGACACCGGACACCTGTGCGCAGGCGTGTGAAAGCGCGGAGGGAGCGGCGCGCGGCGCGGGGGGCGGTGCGGGGCGCGGGAGCCGCAACGCACTGCGCTTCTACACAATGCCTTCTCCGATTACGTACATGTCTTCTTGTATCGCGTGTCCAACGGCCGTTTCAGCGCCGTACAGCTTCTTCGCTTCCCCGTTTATTTCTTTTGACAGTTTTGCATACACTACGCCTCATTGGGCCAACAGGAGCCATCTCTGAGGTTTGTTTTAATAACTTCGAAACAAAATACCCGACAAAGTTACCGAAAATTGCCCATTATAAAAAAGTTTTGGCGGTTTTTCTGTAATTCGATAAATACTGTTTTCATATTATTGCCTGTATTGTAGGGTCGTGTAACAAGAAATTTAATATAATTCATTAATGTTAGTCGCAGGGCAGATGGAAGCGCTGTCCAGGACAAATCGCGTACGTGGTGCTCTTTATCTGTATAAACGTTATCTATTTCAATATTAAGCGACGCGATGCGGTGCTCGTAGACGCGACGTGGCGTGGGCACGCGACTCCAAATGTGAAAAACGGAAGGCGTTTCCACATTAGACGTGGCTTCTATGTGGCTTGCTCTATCTGTATTTAAATATGACTGGATACTTCACTGAAAGAGTATTCGGTATTACAGATAAAAGTAACTCTAAGCATTAGGTTTTTAAATGTCAATTAAATCTGTCGCGAGTAGGTGTGGAGGTGCGACGTATACAATGGCGGTCGCGTTACGTTGTCTCGTAAATCCATGCAAGGCTGTTAAACAATATGGTGGAGGAGGGCGGGCGGCTCTCGTAAACACGTCAGCGGGGCGCGCGCCCGCACAGATTGCAGAGCGGCCGATAGCGACGGCCCACGCGCACCCACCGCTCGCGATTACTCACTAACGACCTCCGCCTGTCTGCTAATGCACTCCTGGTACTCCAATGCAATATACATCCCCAAAGAAATATTGCTTTGTCAAACAATTGGCATATTAGAAACTAATACTAACTTATATTGACGGTCTTCATAACTAATCCGAATTAAGTAATGGACTAGTTTCTTACAAAAAAAAAAAAACTTTTTGAAACAAGTTCATATTTTTCAACTAATTTTGACCTAACTGTATCATGCGTCATCTATGCAAAATATAACGAAATGAGGTCCTAGAACCCATCGTGGTTCGACTGCGGTTGTACACCTGCCAATATTAAGTTAACCTAGCCACCGGTGTCAAATGTTACTTGGCGTTAACAGTGGTACTTGTTTGTTGTGTCTAAACTTTGAAATTTGTCGCTTTCTATAAAAATACTAATTTAGTAATTCCACTATTAGACTAGATTCTGACTGACGATATGCTATCCTATTATCTAATACTTGTCCTTGCTGGGAGTTGTAGTATTACTTGTAGGTACGTAGGTAAAACCGAGACAGCGATTAGATCATGCAGACAGCGTAATTTGTTTTTGCATTCGTGGAGTTCGAATAGGAATGTAGGTTCATTCCTACTAATTATCATACCCTTTAACTTAGTTATCGTGGACTGCAATAGTTGATGAATCGATGGTATCACGTGATTATTCACGCCCCGCAAATAAATTTCCGTCGCCGATGACGTATTGTGCGTTGATATCTTAATCGAAATCTCCGCAGGCATTACTGCACAGTTACCTGAAGACAAGATTAATGATAATTCTTTGTTTTGTTGCAGACACGAAGAACAGCATCGGGCTGGCCGGCTGCATCGAGGAGGTGGCGCACAATGCCATCGCGGTCTACTGGAATCCGCTGGAGAGCGCCGCTAAAGTAAGTAAACATAGTATTTTGAAAAAATAAACAAGTTACATAATTCCCATATAAATCCTAATCATTCCAAATCATCACTTCAGAACATGGAAGTCGAGAAAGAATAAAGATTTTCGTGGTTCAGTGGTACTTACTTTTCTTCGATAGTGGTCTTGTAGGTGTATGCAATGGTAGAGAAGATACATTTACGTGAATCTTTCAAAATTACTTTTCCAGGAAAATAATTTCATTTGTATAAATACCGGTACCGGTTAAAGCTGATCTAATAGGTACGGATCTGTTATATCAGTAAGGCATGTAAAAATCAATTTTAATCATCACATATATAATCATATCTTCCTTATCATATCACCTTTAAATTATATTTAAGCAGCCTATTTAAATTCGTCCTATAGTGAAGAATTGTTTCTAACAACATTTTTATATAGGGTAAGGTTGCTTAAGTCGTAACCCCTAAGAAAATATTACTGTAGCAATAAGTGCAATTGAAAAAAAACAAAATCTACTGCAATTACCGAAACTTTATTTAGTTAGCTCTTAACTAACAATCAT
>MOOZ01000475.1:560350-575751 GCA_002930495.1 Cecropterus lyciades | reverse complement strand
ATTACACATATATTAAGGGGTAATTAAATAAAGTCCCGCAACCATATTTGGCCGAAAGCCTTTAACAAATGAAGCAAAAAAATCTGTCGTTCGGGCCCGCTGGGAGCCAACTACAGCCATGTCAAAGCGTCCGCCGACAACAAGTATTGTATTACCTACATATTAATATCGGTTTATACGTGCTATCCGTGTTACATTTCAATAAAAGACGAATTTCATAAACGCGCGAAAGGGAGCAATTAATCGATCACTTTTTGCGTACACATTTACAATTAATCCTAAGTTTAATTCGGTCGCAAATCTATTACGTCTAACGCATACAATTATTAACACATGTAGTCTTTTATTTTGTAATCAGGAGCCTGTTGACACCCAGAGCCCATCTTTCTCACAAAAACGTCTGATGAGATTGACTGCGTTCCTTGCGAACCCGAGTTTATTATGTCCTCGCGATAATTACTTTACCTCCCTTATAGGCATTTTTGCAATAGGTATTCTAGTACTAGGTAGGTGAATATTCATCATGGAAATAGATTAGCATTCGCGTGATAGGTTGGTTCTATAAGAGATAAGCTTCTTTATAAATAAATATTTTATAGAATGGGTGTAGTAGACAAATAGATTCGTAATGTTTTGGAAAGTTAATATTAATAAGTATAGGTACACCTATCATTAGTGCAGTGTTAAATTGTGTTATCTTTTGATACATTACTTTAAGCATAAACCTAAATTACAGTACTAAATGTTTATATGTTGGTTATTGTACTTATTCATCGATAATATTAATAGACATGATAAAGACTATTCAATACGATTCCTTTGAACCTGTACTAAACTGTGAAATGTAGTTTCAAACGAAGGCGTAGTTCTACTTCGATAAACTTATACACGACGTACTCATTGATTCTGTTCACAATATAATAATTTGCATGTATCTCCATATACCTAAACCATTTCTTATTATGTTTCTTAGTATTTCGTACTCTATTAAGTATTTATTGTTTAGGGTATATTTATATTTTAAGTGCGTCATCGATATCTATAATCATTGCTATTGGCCTGTAAACCGTAACGGATGTGAGTTGTTTGCGGTAATATATGTTCTGACAGTGATCGGTGGCACTGGCAATGTCGCCTCGAATAAAAAGGCGAGGGGGTTATTTACATAGACCGCGGTAATGAGCGACCAGCGTCCACCGCCGCCCTCTCGCCGAGCTCCACGCAAAAACTTTACACGACTGCTACGAGAATTTTATTCATTTTATTTAATTTCTTACTGTGTTAACTATAAACTCACTACACAAATAAATAAAACAAGGATCATTCGTTAATTACATAATAACTGCCTTTTTGAGTTTATACGACCTATGATTATTTATTTACACGCTATCGTGTTAAACAAAAAAGGGCTTAAAGTGTATGACTGTTTTTTGTCTTTACGGACTAATCGCGGAAACAACTAAGTTAACGTATAATAAATTAAGTAAACATACGTTAATCAATAAGAGCTTACATGGTATCTTTAAATATTCAGGATAGGAAAATCAAAATACGGTACATGTGAGCTCGTTGGCATAAATTATCCACGTGGATGTAATAGATACTTATTATACAGATATGTAATTATATACTAACTCATATCTGTATATTATACAGATATAATTGAGATTTTCATATTTGTATACATCCATATTGTTCTTTTGTAAGATTGTAGTGTATGATGTGTTCATATTAATTGATTTTTATTCTTTTCCAGATAAATATTGCTGTGCAGTGTTTAAGTACAGACTTCAGTAGTCAAAAGGGTGTAAAGGTTAGTAAGATTAAAATCATTTAAATGTGTGTTCGCAATCCTATGTATAGGAACTGGTAGTAGTAATAGCTATAGGTGCAATTACATTGTCTAAGGAATAAATTCATAACGTCACATAGGTATATAATTATTATTCAATGAGAATGAAGGTAACGTAATATGCATTTAAACAGCATAATAATTAATAAATGTTATGATAAAAACAAGTAACTTTTGTTTATATCTTAATACAAAATTATAAAAAAAAATTCAAACAAAGGCAAAGTTTCTAACCTTCTTGTTAATATATTGTATATATAATATAAAAATATTTTTTTACTGCAAAATGATTATTCAGCGCACCACACTGAAGGCATGTAAATTAAAGTTACGATGCGTCGACATCAAGGCATGGGGTCGGTAACCGCGTTGTCACCGGAGGCGCTCCGATAACTATAGTTTGCACTGGTACAAGCGTCGGGCGCTGGCGAGTGGTACTCCTGCATACGTCAGGCAGTCCCGCGCCCGTTGCTTGTACCACAACCAACGTTTGATATCGAACCAGTCCCCTATCAGCCTCTCAATTACCTATCCCATGCGCAGTGACGCCGTCGCATCGCCGACCTCGAACCGACGCAATTAAGACGTTTTAACGCGATTCGATTCAGACACGTGCATATTTTTCCTTATTCGTAAATTTTACGTAATTATCCCTATAAACGTTTATTATAACTGCGTTTTTTGCTATATCTAACGCTAAGACAAGCGAAGATTTTTAACCATGAAATCGACCGGTAATTTGTTTACACTGTTGCCAGCCTATACGCTGTAGGAACAACGAATTATAGGTACTTTTTTTAAACCAGTTGTTGGTACTTAAAAATATGTTGTGGTATAAATATTTTATACTGCTTTATGTTAAGATACTTTATTTTGGGTGTTTTATATTATTATTTATTACTATTAATTTTACAGGGCTTACCGCTTCACATTCAAATCGATACCTTTGAAGACCCTCGCGACACTCAAGTATATCATAGGGGATATTGTCAAATTAAAGTGTTTTGTGATAAGGTGAGATTTTTTATCTTTTTAAAATATTCCTCAAATTAATTATTACGTGCTTTTCTATATTATTATTTTGAATTAATTCAATTGCAGGGAGCGGAAAGAAAGACAAGAGATGAAGAGAGGAGGGCGGCTAAGAGAAAAATGTCAGCCACAAATAGAAAGAAGTTAGATGAGATCTACCATCCTGTAACGGAACGCAGCGAGTTTTACTCAATGGCGGATTTAACGAAGCCACCGGTACTATTCAGCCCAGCAGAGGACATTGATAAATTGACTGGAATGGATATTCAAGGGTTCTATGGCCACGACGAGTCGGCGATAGCAGAAGCACACCTGAAAGGCGCTTCTCCATTCCTCTTACACGCTGCAAAACCTCAAGCGCCAGCATTGAAATTCCATAATCACTTTCCACCAGATGCGCCAGCGTAAGTCACCACACCCTTAAATATTTAACTTTGTTATTTTTTTATCAGATTGAAGTAGCAAACAAACATACAGATCACCTAATGGTAAGTGGTTACTGCTGCACATGGACAAACAGGAGTTCTACTTGAAGTCGATCACAGATGCATTGCTAGTCCCGAGGACTAAGATATAGCCATAAGAAAATATAGCCATAAGATAATTTTGTCCCTTAAAACTAGTATTTAAGGGAAAGATTTATTATTTCTTCTCCTTCATCAATTAACATAGCAATCTCAAATTTCGTAAATATGACTTCCCTTGCACTTTCTTATGGTCCAAAACATTATGTATCAATATCATTATGAGTGAACAACGTAACTTGATAACCCGACGCTGGTATTGCAGGTATCGATCAGACGTGGGCGGGCTGTCCCCGTACAGCGATCGCAAGGACTCGCTGGAGCTGGAAGGCGTGCTGGGCAAGCGCGCGCGGCCGTCGACGCCGCCGCTGAGCGAGCGCGTCATGCTGTACGTGCGCCAGGACACCGACGACGTGTACACGCCGCTGCATGTGGCGCCGCCCACCACGCAGGGGCTGCTGCACGCCGTAAGTCGCACCTCCCCGCACCGCACTCTTGGCACGTCACATTGACCGTCCGAGTCAAAGTAACGTATCAAGGACGCCGCCTCGCGGCGAGCACGAGAATAACCTTGGTGATGTCGGCTAACCGCAGACTGCGAGCGAGCGAGATGGACTTTACGTTTTCTCGGTTTCTCGTTGCATCGATGTTCGTTTATGAGGGAGATATTTTGTGATGTTTGAAATGACGTAAACGAAAGAAATCGAGACGCTTCGTCCGCGCCGCGGGCGCCGGCAGCCTGCGCGGCCGCCGCCCGGGGCGCGCCGTAACCGATGTGGCGCTTTATAACCCCGTCTAATATATACACACGATCATCATAACTGCATGTTGTAATTAACACCCGCGCGGCCGGCCGCTGCACTGGACGATCCCTAGTATTCGCGAATCTCCGACTGCTGTCCTAGTAAACCACTAGACCGGTTATTTAGTTCGATCCGTCAAGACGAGACGTCTCGGTTTAAAAAGCAAAGGCCCATTGTAATTTTTCTTTTTTTTGCTCATTTTCAGATTGAGAATAAGTACAAAATTTCAAGTTCGGCAATTAATAATCTTTATCGAAAGAACAAGAAAGGGTAAGTGGTTTCATTGGCCTCCGATAGTTCTGTTAGCAGTTAGTACAAACCGGCCGCCTCGCGTTAATATGACCTCGCTTGTTCGGAGGGCGCGCCACTAACTTCACAACGCTTTACGAGTTTGTCCCGATGGTTTCCCTGAGTAATACGCTTCGTAACAGAATCTCATCACCTACTCCCACCTATTATGGAAGAGCATTTGCATTACCGAGTACCTGACATAATAATTAATAAAATAATGCACAAATAATATTCAACTCTAATATTGATCTAATCGAATGTCGTTCAAAATAATCATTGTAATGTAATTATTTTAGGATTACGGCCAAAATTGACGACGAGATGCTGGCGTACTATTGTAATGAGGATCTGTTCCTGCTGGAGGTGAGGCCGGCGGGCGCCAGCGAGGACGAGCCGCTGTACGATATCACTTTCGTGGAACTGTCGCTCGAGCACTAGCACGCTCGCGCCCTCTACCTGTTCTTCCAAGTTCGCTGCGTCACCCACAAGTGCGTTTGTCGTTACGTACACCGTCAAATCTTTTTTGTAGGTACTCATTGGTATACCGTGGCGAACATCGAAATTTTAGAATTTTCAGACATCTTCACCTCACACTCGTTTTATTTATGGATAAGGTTGTCTCAAAAAGTGTCGATCTCAGATTGAAATTTACTATTAAGGGAATCATCAACAAAATGTTGTTATGATGAAACCGAATGTCACAAACTTGGTTCATCGTTTAATGGACGGTAGCCAACAGAGAGACCATGTTGTATATAACTTCTTTAGTGCCTTATAAGCGTTATACGGCGGTATGGTGATGGCAAATAAGATTATGTGTTTAGTAGCATGAAAATTGGATTCTTTTACTATAAATATCAGGAAACGATTCTCTTACGTATATGACGATGTATATCTTGTAAAGGACTGATGATCTGCTGCTGAATTAAGCGTGTGTGCCATTCACTCGATTATCGTACTAGATTTATGTAGTTATCGTTTCAACAGGTACCTTTAATTCTTGCCATGATGATAAAGTAAGAAATTCTTGTCACAAATGATTGTAGATATTTTATCTACAGTGAGTAAAAAGCATAAAGTGCCTTTGTCATAATTTTATTACGTTTTATCTAAATGTAAGTGAGTTAAGTCAAATTAAATGCCATCCACTTTGTTAAGTTTTATTATCGTAAGTTTGCTTTATAAGCTCGCTCAATTCATTCAATTTAGAAAAGTTGATATTAGTTTTAAGACGAAGCCAATGTTCGTTGTTTTCATTAATGACATGTCCGATAACGCAAACACTTCCATTTATTAACAACTAATTAAGTATTTAATGTTAAACTCGTTACTCATATTAGTCCAGATTAATCACCAATATATTTCGCGATTCTAATGAAATAATAAAATAGAAGCAATAAACGTGAATTATAATTTCAAATGAGATTCGGCCGCCATTCGATACAACGAACGATGTCAGCATTAGTCATTTTAACGTAGTCACAAAATCGACCATCACAACAACATTAACATTTTATTTTCATCGACGGGAGTGGTTTGTGTACAATTTTAGATGTGTAATAATAATAAATTTTGTTACTTTATATGATTTTGATACGTAAGTGATCGGGCCATGACAATATGATATTGATTGTGAATAGTTTTCTGAGCGAGAACGTATCGCCTGCAACAGATATTTTTAACGTTTAATTATTCTAATTTTTGTGTTTTATTGTCTTAATTAAATGATTTGTTAATATAATTTCATGCCCAATGAAATCGTTATTTATAAAGACATTGCTGCAAATCAATTATTTGTTCTATTCCCATATAAATTTCATTAATACAAGTACTTATCTATATTATATCATCAGATTGTATTACAGAAATTATTTTTATTATTTAGTTATTTCCACCGATTAATTCAAAATTCAGAACCAGGTTCTGTATCCTGAAGATTGGTTGCAGACAAAGTCGCCCAAGATGTTATGATAAGAGATGTGCCTAGTGCGGACGTTTCGATTAACTGCCATATTATGACATAATTTAGAGTACTTAATGATATTAGTTGTAGAATCTTTATTATAGTTCTTTTTATGTCACAAGTCTTGCAGATAAGAATCGAATTTTAATTATGTAAGGTAATGCTATTTACGTATTTTTATATATTTTACGTATTATATTTTATAATTTTCTCCTAATTGAGAAACCGCGTCGGGCCGAGTGAGCCCCTCGCAAATATTGTCATTCCATTAATTATACACTCGTTATTGTCCCTCAATTATGTTTAAGTAACTCGAAATCTCTCTATAAAATGTAACGTTATACGACTACGCATTTCATTGCTCAAAGTCTGCATTTACCTTTTATACGGAGCGGACTCTAATTACATTGTTTAATATTTACTTATACGTATCGAAGTAATATTTATTTATGTACTTATGATTATAAATTGCGCAGCTTTAATGTTTACTTACAATGATGTTAGATCGTGATTCTGAATCTCGTCATAAGTCACAAACGTCAGTAGCAATAAAATACGTAAAGCAGTTAGTAGGATGTAACGGGCGCGTCCGCGGCGACGCCGGCGGCCGGCGGCGATTGCAATGTCACTCACGATGGACTCAATATATTATGGTCTACTTTATTGTCTTCCAGCCTTGGTCCAATCATCCTTTGGTATAATCTTCTATTGTGATCCATTATCACCCACTTTGAATCTATCGTCCTATATTTTACACATTACGTTGATATCTTCTTAAAATTATATTTTTTTAATTATAGAAATACATAAATAATATATAAATGCATAATATTTTAAGTTTGTAGACTTAATTATCAATTCTTGACTTTCATTTTAGTTTCAATTATTTTATTATAAGCCTTCATTTAAAGGTGTTTATATATATATTTCTATAATTTTATTATAGTTAAGCTCTTTGTATAACTGTGTAATGACAAAAAAATAATTGGAATGAAGTGGCATTGTTTGATAAATTCGGATTGAGTGCGAAATGTTAATGAGAATATTTTGACTGGAAAAGGCTGGTTGACATTGATTTTGGACTCTAATGCACCTGATCGACGGTAGAGTTAGCCGTGTATTGCTGGCTCGGAGGGAAAACTTGTATCCGATAAATCACCGCAATATTTAATTGTATGCATACAATAAATTACAAAATAAACTGCGTTCATCTCTCAACATTACAAATAGCTGTCATTAATATAATGACCCTGATAGAAGCGTTGAAAAAGATACTTGAATGATTTTTGTCAAAGGCTGTTATTCATAAATGCTGCTCAATATTTATTTAACCCTTTTTATATGCCACTCTGGAGAACGAATATTTCTTGGCAATGGAGGAGCCTGGAAGATAAGTCCCTGAACTTTAGTTGTACCGACTAATAACTATAGTTAATCAGCGTGATTGACTGCTCCCGACTTCGTTTAGCATTCTGGCATAGTTACTATTTATAGAAGCTGTTTTTGTCCTCAAAAGAGGCAAAGCAACTGTAATTGACTTCAGAAAAAGCTCCTGTTCAGCAATGACTAAGTACTTAGTACTCAGATCTTCAATACTTTTGCACTTTTACGTTACGATAAAAGTCCCAAGTCTATCTTCGTGCGCATCTTTAGTTGCGCTTCAGCTCATGTGGAGGATTTCTCTAAAGGTCTCGTTAGTTTTATAGCTAAAACTGAGACTTAAGTATGCGTTATCCGCCGATCAGGGTTCTAAAGATAAAACTGCGTTTTCATTATATGAATGAATGTGTTATCCGTCGATCAGGTGTGTTCACATAGCTAGGTGCTGTGCGACGACGTGGCCGCGGGCCGCCGCCTCGAGGAGGTAGTCACACTAGTTATATACATCCCGAAAGTGGTAGCACATTTTCGTTATTAAATTCTACTGTAATTAAGGTAAAATTGAATAGATGTTACGTTATTCTTTTATATGAATATTTGTAAGTTGTCATAAAATATTATTAATATAATTATTTTTATCAAAGTTTATAATCTAAATAAAAATGTTTTTCTTCAAAACATCATCCGAGTTATTTTATTGAACCAGTATCCAGTTCACCCAATAGCCTTATTTTGAGAGCTTGAGATTTGAAAGTTCTAAAATATATTATGTCTCGTTGGTTATAGGGGACAATAAATCTGTATCCTGTAGGTTTAGAGCAGACTGGGTATGGTTAAAACAAGAGACGGTTGATACAAATTCGACTTTTGTCTTTAAATTAATCTACTACCTAAAAATAATACACCAAATACTAAAATAGCATAATATATAAAAACTACCTGTTTGTGACGACTACACGCACTTGCATGTAACATACATAAATAAGGTACCGATCGAGTAATAAAAGGCGGAGCTATGGACCATACAAGAAAAAAAGTATTTCAACCGTACCCTACACTACTTACTACTTAATACTATCTACATGGCGTTTAGATTTATTTGACTAGTGGACCTAGGGAGGGAACGGGAAGAGGAGGGAGCTAAGAGCTCCAATCTATGATTTCGTAGGCTGCTAATTATACATTCTTACTTTTAGTAATTTATTTTAAAAGTTATTTTTTTTTCGCCATAAACTTTATGGTCGGCTGGGTAAGCCACCCCATCCCCCTAAACAAAAACTTGATCCGCCAGGTATCCAATCGTATATTTTGTACGTATATCTAAACTGATACCGGCCATTATCAAAAAGGCTGTTGAAACTGTACTTGTGTAGTCTGAGTGTATTTAACAAGCTAAAAATATAATTTACTTAATAATAAAAAGAAACATGTGATACTTTAACATTTTTTAATGTAGATCTTAGATTATTTATTTATTAACAATCCACCACATATGTACACTGAAAGCATTATTTAGTCCACAAAAGCACAGAAGCAAGATATTTAACTACATCAAGATTATATAGATAGAAACACTATAATAAGAAAACAATTGATAGAGATTTAGTAGTAGAAGATAGCAGATTTATATTGATAATGTCAAGTTCAAAAGCGTAACAACATTAATATCGACTCGATTATACTTACACTTACACATATTAAAGGCTAGATAAAGCAACCACATGAATATATTAGACGAAAATTTAACGTATCACTCATTTATTGCTAATCTAGATTTTTATATATGTATGACACCGAAAAACTGTATAATGCTATTCTAAAGTGTTCGTCTAAAAAATCATATAATATAACAAATAATAATACTTTAATTATCTAAATTAGGATAATAGTTGTAATTTTTGTGGATCAATTTAATAAAAATTAAATCAGAAAAGCGTAATACACCACTACTCTTACTTACTTAACAATTACATACGTAAATACATAAAATTATACTTATGTTATTATTTGGCATTATTTTATTTAAGCTATTTAATTACGATTGTAACTAATGATAACATTACATTCACTTTTATAACTATTTCAGTATGTACTCACTGGTTTTCTGGAACTCAAATGTTCGTGAAAGACAACATGAATCAATGGATAACAATAGGTGCGTATAAAAATAATAATGTAAATCCACGATCACATTACACAAATTTGCACTCTCTTTCGACAACGAGTTACTGTCTTAACGTTCACATTTTGATACTTACGCGACAATCGTGAGCCGTTTGGTGTTCCTCAAGGAGGTGTTATAGCTCCCGTGGCCTTCATTGACGCGCTTAAATCTTAATATTGAACCGTTCCCCTTCGGAGCAGTTCATGAGTAATGGCTATTGAATGAGGGGGGAGCTCTGGCTGTCGCTGAAGTCGAGAGTGTAGTACATGTCAGTGGTGTCGAGGGCGGGGAACGGCTTGCAGGGCGCGGCGACATCTCTCTTATCAGCCAGCCAGTGTTGCTGTGGCCCGCTCTCTGTGGCTCTTGTTAGGCGGGAAAGCAGGCGAGAATATGTTTTGTTCACTCGGCAGTGGCACGCTGTTACCTGGAAAGTGGCATATGATCTTATATATCGATTATTGACCCATAAATATTTTTTTCAGATTTTACCATGTTTATGCAATATTCGCAATAGTTACTTGTATTTTATTATTTAGACAACTTATTCCCGCGTCTGCACCCGCATCATCGGGGAGATATCACAGCAGTCCTTGCCTTTCGGTGGAAGGGTGTGATTGCCGACTCATTTTTATATAACGCGACCATCTTAGTCCTCGTGAGTAGCAACGCATCTGTGATTGACTTCAGATAGAATCACTGAAGTTGCTTACACGTGTCCACGTGATATTAAGTGGTTACTGCCCTACTGGATAGTTGTATCCATGGGCATACAAAGTTTCATGATAATCAGTACTTAATATCATACCACTTAATATCATGTGGACTGCTACGTTTGCTACTTTATCTGATAGAAAAAAATGAATTTATTTATATTTTTTTATTTAATGAAAACGGAATGTACATGCAGTTGATGTTGCGGGTAGTGCAACATTTGCAGCGAATGGATATCTAGGCGCGGCTCTAACTCATGTAGCGCCGGGGTTCAATCGACTTCTTGTATCAAATCTGGCGCCATCTTGTACTAAATCTGGCGCCCTCTTAGTCTCGCACCCGAGTGCACTGCACCCCCTGCAGTATGAATAAAGCCGCCCCTATAAATACCCACCACCTGACTAACATGTTCATCAGAGATGTATTGCAGTCAATAAGGTTTATGCTTGAGGTATACGGTACCATTAAGTAAAGCTTAATAACAAACATTTTAGAATTGTACCATTTTAAATATATTCTCGATGAATCTATAGATACAGATTCTTACAGTTGTATGGTTGCTACGTTAGCTTCAATGTATGTACACATTGGCCGTTGCATATTGAGTAGTGTGTCTGTGTGTACACACATAACTCATTTATTACAAAATCGACATACATGTATTTACATTACTAATGCTTTTACGTCGTTGTTGTTCCAAATGAGCTATAGAACAAGTTATACAGACGAATATGGTAATAAATAGTAAGATTCCTTACCACTACACCAACGATAACTATCGCCGCCCCAAGGGTACCTGCTGCTATATACACGTTGTGCAGGCGGTCATGGTAAAGGCCCAGAGGCAACCTCATCTCTCGTACAGAGCTACCCTCGTGCGCCTCGCTCATATCGCCCTCCCCATCGATCACCGACTCCAAGATGAAGTCCTCTGAAATGTATATAATTAAACGCTTTACAGTGAAAATAGTTATAGAGCATAAAAAAACAAAGTTATTCGCTAGGACTAAAACTTTATTGCCTTCATGTTTAATGTTCATCCCATCTCAATTTATACTGAGGAATTAATTGAAATGATTCAAGAAGCTCCATTAATACGCGGAAATTAATTGGAATGCTTCAAGAAGCTTCTTTGCTTCGCTTGAAGAATTATTTGAATGCTCTATGATTGCCCTTCAAACCAGTTTACTGTAGCTTTAACATCTGTTACAAGAGAGAAACATGTTTGACGGATGTCGTAGCCTATATATACCCTGAAGAGCTCTACCAAATTCAAAGGAAAGGACGATTATAACATATATGATTTTATGTTTAGAATTTTAGTACTCTTACGTAAACTGAGGTTAACAACATTACAATGTAACTGTGTGTACTAAAATAATTAGAAATTTATACACACGAGTGTTATAGCTATACCAAAATTTAAGAAAATGAAAATAATTATAACTAGAAAAGGAATTTTCATTGTTTTAAACAACCTATCCATGTGTACTAAAATGTTTTAAAATATATACTTGTATACACATGTTTTTCGAGGATTGTTGTTAAGTAGGTACCTTTATCTAAGGTAATGTTATCAAAACAATTTAAGAAAATGATAATAGACAAAACTAGAAAGGCATTTTCACTGTGTAAAATATACCTGTCCTAAAAAGCTTAGGAATATATAGGAACCATTGTACATACGTATTGTTTGAGGAATGTTGCTAAGTAGGTACTTAAAGCTATGGTAACTTTATCAAAATTAAAAATAAACAAAATAGGCATATCTACAAAAGGCATTTTTACTGTGTAAAATATAACCGTGTGTGCTAAAAATTTAGAAATACTCGTAAATACGTACTAAATAAACAAGTAAGGTAATTTAAGCAAATTTTATGGAAAGAAAAGGTGGTAGAACTCTTTGTGGTTCGACTCCGGAAGCACCATCACCACACCTATTTCTACCTAATAACAGCAGTGTTATGCGCTGTTGTGTTCTGGTCTGAAGGGTGTGGTAAGGGAGACATATTTTTCCGAGGCATTCCATCTTAGTCCTCAGGGGTAGCAACGCATCTGTGGCTAGCCTTAGATGAGACTTTGAAGTTAGGGTTGATTACAGATGTCCATGGGCGGCAGTAGCCACTTACCATCAAGTGGACTGCATGCTCGTTTGCTACTTCCATACTATAATAATAAAAAGAAAATGAAAACAGCTATACTACAGAAGGCTCATTATATAAAAGTGTAAATCACTTACCTTCACAAAGCTTGCCGGTGTATCCAGGCCGACACGAGCAGTAGAAGGAGTCGATGCCACTCCAGCACGTGCCGCCGTGAGCGCAAGGGTTGTTGTCGCAAGCCTGCTGAACCACCCTCAAGCGAATGAGTGATCTAACTCATTGAACGAGCTCGTTGTACACATTGTTTGTAACTTGGGTTGCTTACATAGTCGGTGTAGTTTAGTACTCTTTATGTAATACATGCACAAGTTAGTTATATAACTATATATATCAGTTGTCTAAAATTTGTATTATTTATAGACCACGTCTTCAAGTGGAGTAAATAACCGTTGTGTATATTATGGGTTGGTTTGTAGATGATGAGACTTCTGGGGTAAACAATACACAAGCTCGTTTTATCTAGTGTCTATAATTCAATTTTTCGTCAACGCAGCAGCGCTTAACACTGCAGTTACTTGGAAAAAATAGTGATGGCAAGGGTTCCCTTATTATCGAACTCCAAATCGAACCACATTAAATATACTGACTAAGTATTTATCAGATCGGTAATCTGATCATATTAATACGTTACAAGTAACGTTAATTACATTATTCAAGATTAAGCGAAACACAGCCTCTGAGACCTTTTATTAAGAAACTCCCGGATACGGTTACCTAACAATATTTTTACGATACAATTAACTTCAAAAAATAAGAGGTGAAGCCGTGGTATTAAACCATGGATCCCGAGATAGCGAATTTATAACCATACGGGCGTACGCTAAAACTTTGCGGAAATACACACGTTTATCCGTATTGAAAAACTGTATGAGCTGTCGCTGCTTCAATTACTACAATTACAAATTAGATTAGACTTCCGTTGTGACCACGATCTATGCAACTAGGTCGATACATCGACAGTAAATCAATCCACAGTTGGTTGAACCTATGTAGTTCGACTGGGGAAGTATCACCGCCAAACCAATTTCTAGCGTGAAGCAGTTTTTGCGTTTCGTTGGAACGGTGTGATTGCCGACATATAAAATGAGGCGACCATCTTAGTCCTCGGGAGCGGCAACGCATCTATGATCGACTTCAGATAGCACCCCTCCTGTTCAATACGAAGTTGCTTACAGATGTACAAGGGTCGCCCATGTAACTACTTGCCATCAGGTGGACAGTATGCTCGTCATGTAATTCATTTTTTTTAAAGATACGTCTCGTGAGAACCTGTTACATATTAAAATATATCAATTCCGCAAAAAAAAACATTAATCATCGTCTAAAATCATAAAATCGACCGAGTTACTCCAAAATGTACCAACTGCATAAAATTGATTTCGAGAAAATGGTGTTTACAGCTAGATTTCTCTTTACTCATGGTTCAACTGTCTGTATTAATTTATTGTTATTATTACCAGTTTGTGCTAACCACCTTTGCTAAAGAGCTTGGATACACATATATGTAGATTCTGTATAAATTCATTTTTATTTATTGATTGGTGACAATAACTCATATTTGGCAATTTATGGGTTGGTACATTTTGGCATAACTGGGCCCATATAGCTGACTAAGCATAGATCTCTCCTCGAAGCCCAAGAGTTTCAGCATAATTTACGTGTCTCTTTCTTTTTGTATAACGAAGATAATAACCAATGATCAAGAACTGTTATGTAATGGGACAGACTGCTCAAATCTGTTACCACACCTACGCGACCTGCGTCGGATCGATCAAATTGGCCGACGTTGATCAATTGATGTAGTATCTTAGATCAATGCATATGGTTTTACATATGTGTAGTTGCGGCATACTTATCTATGACCATTAACAACAAAATGATATACAAATGTTACATGTACAGCTATATTAGATAGGCCCGGGTTTCTTTCAAACTACTCGTAACACGTACCCCTTTGCGAAATATAGGCGAACCTAATAAATACACTTTTTCTAGATAGATGAATATTTTATTTTGACGGATAGGCTTGCTTTTTTTGTCGCAAATTGTGAATAAGTTTAAAATTAATTGTGTATTATTATTTTAAAAAGTTAACCATCGCCTTTACGTTAATTACTTAGTTTACGTTAATTCTGTCAGTTTACCAGTCGCCTTTACGTTAATTTAGTCGCGTACCGCAACGATTAACTGGCGCATTACAAGAGGTTCGCGTGCATTTTGTGAATTCATAATCTACACCACTTTTGCCTTAACTATGGTAACATGTTAAAAGTAAGCAGATCTCACGGAAGTAGCTGGTATATGGCACTCTTCGCCCACGTAACCCCGCGGGCAATCGCACGAATAGCTGTTCCCGTGATCAACGCAATAGCGTTGCGACGGGCAAGGATCCGGTGAGCACAGGTCCACCTGACAAAACAATAATAAAAATGTTAAGAAATAAACACTTTGTAGACATATAATCAACTATGTTCCGACCCGCGTGGCGAAAAGGTTACCATACCGGTGTGACACGCAGT
>MOOZ01000475.1:544253-558229 GCA_002930495.1 Cecropterus lyciades | reverse complement strand
AGTTCCTGAGATTAGCGCGTTCAAACAAACAAACTTCATCTTTATATATTAGTATAGATTAATATAGATGTACTGAATCGAACTGAAATATGTTGTTTGATTCAGGTCTGTTTATGATGGTATGGCAATGATCTTTTAAATTCAATCAAAAAATTTCAAATTTCAAAACGTGGATAAATACCTACTTATTTTAAACCTCTTATTTTTTCTTACAAATACATACCAGATATTTTTAAGAAATACCAAACACGTGCTTAAACATCTTTATCTAAAACAGTCTTTCAAAATTGCATCAAAAATATTTATGTCTTAAATTTTACTGCAAAATTGAATCAAAAGATGTGAGAATCCTAAGGCAGATTTAGAAGGTAGATTCTAAATATTTATTCTAAGCGAAATTGTTGAAAATGACAAAGATGTTGCTTCGCCATTCAAGGCTCGTTCGTCTTAAGTAAAAATTTCTACACGTAGACATAATAGCGACGTGAGTCGTGGATTTTTTTTCATTTACTCAAATTTCTATGCCTAACTGCCCATAATTTCCTCACATATTATGTGAACTGCAATTCATAAATATCGCTCTATTTTTACGTATGTACCAGTAACTTGAAGGTATATCTGCCAGGGATGTTATGAAACTCCATATCTGTAACCGTAGCTATCGGATATTCGAAAAAAACAAAATCCGTAACCGAAATTAACGGATAATCCGGAATAATTACATATCCGTAACCGTATTTGAAACCGGTATATTGGTATGGTATTCCTATATCCGTATCCAGATCTGAAATTTCATATCCATAACATCCCTGATATCTACCATCTGGCGTCGGTCTTAATCCCACCTCGCCCTTATATTCCGTCCTATATACTCGTAAAACTAAGGGCAATAATCCAGGATATGGGCAACAGTATCTTACTGTAGAACATTAACATTAACACGCTGTCACTCACACGTCAGGTGCGGGGACTATTGACTCCCATTAGGGGAGGTTTAGGTCCGGCAGTGGACCTCAAACGGCTGACGTATGGATGGATATTGCAATTCACGTCCATGGACCGAATTTCGAAGCCATTTAAGTATAGAAATAAATGCGACAGCAAAAATACTATGTGTTGCTTTACCTATCCAGGGTTGTATCAGACAATATTGTGTCTAAAATAGTCGCTAACATAACCTCTTAGTGTTATGGAGTTTCTTGTATAGGTAATACAATATTATGTTACAGGAACTATGTATATTCGTGGCTCAAATATTTACCAATAGGTAAAAATATCTCAACCGTAAAAATATCTCAGCGTATAATACCTTTTCTTTTTGTCAGACTGAAGTAATAAACGAGCACGCAATCCACCTAATGGTAAGTCTATATGGTGGCTGCCCCCCTGCCACTTACATCTGTAAGCAACCTCAACAGAACAGGGGTTTAATCTAAAGATGGTCACAGGTGCCTCGCTACTCTCGAGAACTAATAGGATAGTCGCTTCATATATAAGTGAGCCTGCAACCATACCCTTCCACTGAAACATAAAAACTACTTCACGCTAGGAATAAGTGTTTCCTCCCCGGTCGCACACTGGTTACACTACGTGGTAGTGTAAACAGGGTAGTGCGACCGGGGAGGACCGGTTGCGACCAGAAACCTACCTAATTTAACTGCCTAAATAGGAATTAATTTGACTTAATAGCGAAACTTTTTTCGATTTGTGTCGATTAATTTAATTAGGATTTGATTTGCTTTCTTAGTCGTTGACCTTAAATTGTCAAGTTAGTTTATTATTAATTTTTAAGCACAACAAATTAAATGTTGCAATCTGAAGCTGGATTGGTACATGCCATTAAAATTCAAAGTTAAAGTTGCGCGGCCATCTTGGAACGGAAGTCGTTGCGTAATAACGACGGTTTCTATCAACGCTATTAATACCCAAACGTGTAATCGCCTACGCATTTCTGTGAAGTACCTTTGGAAGACAAAGTTTCTTTCGTAATGACAGACCTTTTAGGCGAGGGGAAAAGTTTAAGACAATTGGTATGATAATATTTTTGTATGTACCAATGTCTTTTAGGATTTTTGTACAATGATATTTAATAGTTGTACATGTCTAGTAGCGTACCTGGGTAAGAAAAGGCATTGGGGCAAAAAATAAACTAGTGCCCCACATAAACTACCTGGTATGTTTATATTCTGAATATGGGAGAAATTTTCACTAGTTCAGTTTATAGTTTGTAAATTCAAGGGGCCCCTTGAGCTTGGGGCCCCGGGGCACTGCCCCGTCTAGCCCTCTGGTAGCATCACACTATACATGTCACATTACAACAAGCATCGCCAATATGCTAGTGAGTCATGCACACACGATAAGACAACCAAATACCTACCTAGATAAGACGTCATTTATATTTTCGTTTGTCCGGGATCAAATGTGTAAATTTGCTTAATAAAGACGTTTTGTGTATTATTATTTTCTTTTTATTTTCAACACAGTTTTATATAAAATATAACGTATAGTATAAAATGAGCATTTATTCAGCATGTTAAATGCAAATCAATTTATCATTGACATTTCAAACTAAATAAAAGAACAAATTATTTCTTATTGAAATATTCGTTTATGATTTCTCATAGTAAAAAAATCTATTTTGATTGACAATGCGTACAGATTTGATATAGGTAATTGAGCCAAATACGAATAGATCGTGGCAAACGTAATCTTCGTCTAAATAAAAAAAAACAATACAGAATATTGGTAGAAAAAATATTAGTGGTGTGCCGGATGTCCGTATCCGCGAATTTATTATTTTAACGATCCGGCACATCTCTAGTTAATATATAGTTTGAAAGACGAGCTAACCTTCAGCTGGCAAGTGTTCCCGGCGTATCCACGACCGCAAGCGCATTCAAAGCCGCCCACAAGGTCGGTGCAGGTTCCCCCGTTGCCGCACGGAGACGACTCGCACTCGTTGTATTCCAGCTCGCATCTCTCCCCCGTGTAACCTATGGTGACAAAACGATGAACATTGGAACGGAGTCTGCCTTCTTTGGAAATCCGGGGTTCAATTCATAGACAATTAGGTAATACTTAGACATAAATTATGTAACAACTTGTTTCTACACTGAATATCCTTCACTGTAGAAACAAGAGTAACAATAGCGGAATATGAGGAAGCCAGTTTAAAAGAGAATTATTTGAAGTAAAATAATCCGCATGTCACCTAGATTGTGAAGTGTCCTTCTTCTGCTCACAGGACATAGTTGTCCTCAGTTCAGGAATATTTGTATTTGATAACTTTAATTGGATTTAAGTTAATTCAAATTAAAGTTTGCAAAACTCATCGTGGTTCGAGAACGTCGTTAATTTAGAATGTAAAACATATGTAAATAAGTTTCCCTTACCGCACTCAAATCACACCCTTCAATCCTCCAGAATTACTACTTCTATAAGGTAGAAATAATTAGGACAGTGACTGTGTGACAGCAAACCATGTTTGTTCAAGAGTTCTATTATCCTAACAATTTCAATTATTATTTCAATCGGATAAGGCAATGTCTGATAAGCAATAGCATTACATAAGCAAATATCTTTTCAGACAGTTTCAAATTTATATATTTTTATATTATCCGTACATTTGTGCAGAATATATAACGAGTAAAGTCAAATACCCACGCTAATAGACATTGACATAACTATCTACGAGTAACATACAAAAGTTCAGTACAAATACAAAAGTTTTGAATTACTCCGCTGAAAGACAATCTGGCCCCGGGGACTGTTTGCTCGCATTCATCCCAAATTTCTTTTTCTGACAGGAAAACAACATCTCTTCATTAATTCACCCGCTTTATTTACGGATGGAAACCCTTTTCTTATCCCGATATTGCTAAGCCACGTCTTATTTCTATTGTTTTGCGAAGTGGTTATTGCTTTATTACAAGCTTGATTAAGCAGAAAGGATTTTGGCATTAACATTTTGTAGTATTGTTTTCTGTTGTATTTGTAAATCGAAAAACAAGATGCCTGATCGGTAATAGGTATTTACTGATTAATAAACATGCCAGTAAAAGGTATATTGTTATCTTAAAGCAGTTCATATAATATATATTTAGTTAAGTGTATGAATTAACATACATACTTCCTTGCTTCATTTTCGCCGCGTTCATAGTATCGTCGAAATTTCTCAAAGAGATGTCTTTTTCCAAAACGGTAATTTAGAGTAATGAACAAAGTTTCAATTTAACTACACAACAACACAAACGATTGTTTACCAAATAAATGTCATAAAAACACCCATAAATTAGCTTGAATGAAAAGCGGTTATACGCTCGGGGCAGGACTGCGGAGAACTGCGGGCAACCTTCCAATTTCAAATAAATCACTCATACAAATTTCGCTTGGCCAATTTTCGCCAACAAGATTGTAACATTATTAATAAACTTTATAACTATTTATCAACTGTGTACGACCATTCATTCGTTGTTTAGAAATGGACTGCACATTTTAAAAAGGAAAATATACATTCCGAACAACATTTTAACGTCAACACGGAAGCATTTATCTGACTCAAGCTTAAAAGCATAAAACGTCTCGCTGTAGCGCACCGTCAGTAAGAGTATTGTATGTAAGAGATTGTGGGCCATTAGATTCCCTGTGGATACAGAATAAAGATACAAACTATGTTGACTTAAAAGTATACAGTACATTTAGTTTAGTACCTGCTGCTAGAAATTGTAACATTTTCCTTAGTTGTGGTTGCGACACAGAAAAGCAGATTCTATAATCCACTTTCAACCTTCCATTGCTTCACTATATCCCTAATAGGTATTGGAATTCGATTATGTCATTATGAATCCATTATAATCATACTGGATGGCTTGGGTCTTCTCTCAGAATGAGAAGGATTACGCCATACTACGAGCAAGTGCGGGTAGGTATAGATACACCTTTGAGAATAATTTTTTTAAAGGTCTTTTGAAAACGTAGGTTTTCTAAATATGTTTTCCGTTACTATGAAATCACATATTGATATCATTTATTGAAACGGTTTGTAGCTAAATATAATTTTTAATACGTACTTGACTTGATATCTGAGCCTGGGATTTGAAGCCTGAACTTCTGGTGTGAGAGATTGAAGTTCATGCCATAAAACTAGTGCCATTTCTTATTAAGTCTCAGAAAAATAAATACATAGAAATTATGTACCAAAACCATACTATGACATATTAATGACTTAAAGTAACAGCGATAAACGTGTCGCAAATAAAAAAAAAGCGGTAACCTACCTGTTTAGAAATATATTCTTACGCGATACTAATATGTGTATCAGCAAATCGCATACCATCAACAAACGTCATTACTTTATGATACATTAAAAGTAGATAAATCATTGGTAAGTGAATAAAATTAACTCACCAGGTTCACAGAAGCAATGGTACTTAAGTCCTTCATAGTCACCCTCAGTCTGCTCAACACAAATGCCCTTTACACAAGGTTTAGCTGCGCAAGCGCCGCCCGTAGAAGGCAGTTCGCAATGCGCGCCCGTCCAGCCGTCAGCGCACGCGCAGTGGAAAGTTGTAGAGCCGTTCATAGTCATACTCATACAGGACCCGCCATTCAAACATGGCGCCCAAAAGCAGGGGTCCTTTTCGCATTTGAGTCCAGTAAAGCCTTAAAAGATTTGGTATAAATTAAGGTAACTTCTTTTATTTAAATAATCAAAATATATTTTGGAATGGTCCAAAATTATTATTATTATTTCTTTTAATCCTTTTATAATAATAAGTTATAAAGCTATTTAATCCAGTAATGTACTAATTGACTATGAAGTTAAATTATTTATTTTGAAGTTGATATTAAAAGCGGAGAAAAATATTCAAAGCCTTATGATAATAATAGTCTAATAGCAAAGCTATGATTCAAAACAAACATTTAAAGTACCGGATGGACAGAGACAGCGATAGTTGACACCGTTGAAAGGTTTAGCGAGGTCGATACATATCCCATTATTCAAGCAAGGTGATGGATCGCACGCCGTCCGCTCCTCGCAATACGAGCCTATGTACCCCGTACAGCACTCACACTCGTAGCCCTCCTGCGAACACACATTAATAAATCTGACACTACATTACCACTAATGGCTTATCAATTTAAATGTCTAATACATTACCATAGACACGTTGGTGTAGCACACGCCCTTTCCTGAACAATCTTGAGCCTCACCGCAGTTGTCTGACTTTACTGTTACTTTCAAACGAACACACTGTGGTCCCCAACTTTTGGATACAACTGAGGAATTTTAAAATTATTAGATGATGCAACTCATAAGAATATAATCATAATACATATAGCCAATAGGTATTAGCGTATATTGATCATGTAGATATACTCAAACAATTTTGGCCCATACAGTTTACAAGTGTACTATGCTAAGTATTATGAATATTAATTGGCTCCTCATTTGATATTCCACATACGGGAGTAACCGTAATCATGTTTGTATTGATTATATTAGGACCACAGTAGGGAACGTTACATATTCATATTCCTCGTTACCTATTAGCAGATTAACACCCTCCGTGAGATGTTTGTCGTACAACGTGAAGAGCTTTGCACCACGTTCGTCTAATGGAGTAATGTCGAGTGACATTCCATCAGAGATGTCACAATGGTCGTGACCTTGCCGCGTCACCTGGTACACCGCTGGTTGAAAGAGCGATTGATGGGACCTGCAAAGTAATGCTTATAGAACTAGGTCTGATTCGAACCAGCGAGGCTTGTAAGCAATGTTACTAATTTTCCAGGTCACTGACTCACGAGCCAAATAGGTCACAGCATGTATATAAATCTATAAATAAACGCAGGCCCACCTCTCCGCTTCAGCGCGTGATGAGTTCGTGTCGAGTGTCGAGTTGTCTACGTGACTGAAGGTGTCGAGGAGCGAGGAGTCGCCGATGCGAACGATAAGGATGTCTCCGTTCTGAATGTCTGCAGAGCCCTCCCACGACACGATGACCGGGGGGCACTCCTCCTCGACCGCTCCCGTCGCAGCGCCCTCGCGGCGGCCGCCCGCACACTCCTCCGTCGCCCATACCGCAAGTCACAAACATTAATTTATCAAGTCAACCTTAACGCAAATTGAAACTACTTTTATACCTAGTCAATTATGCACCGTTACTTAGTTATTGGAGGTTCATTACGCATGAACAGGTACGACTTAACTGTAGGTTACATTAAGTAGTTATTATTAGGCAAATTAAATCAAACCAGCGAAGTACCTACTATGTGAACTTGTGTTTTACAAGTATAGAAGGCAAAATGTATAAGGTATGTCAATCATTAGTTAATTTATAATTTCATAGATACAGTTGGTTCATGTTACTAAAATAAAATTAGTGCTAGATTCACCTTAGTACCCAGTAAGGGAACTGGAGCATAGTGGAGATTTTGCTCCCAGGTTGTCGGAAGAGCCCCATAAATAACCATAAGACATAATAACAAGGTTGTTGAATTTGCATTTTATTATTTAAATCTTAGAAGTACCTAAATTATCCTGATTAGTTATAAGTTATAGTTATAATTTTAGTGCAAAATCATATACTTCGTTTATCTTTGAGTTGTAAAAAACCCCACATCGTATGTCGCGTATAAAACGCAGACTAGACATTTTCCTTTTACAAAAGTAATGAACAGAACTACTGAAGCAAAAACCTTTTTTCCCTTTTCTTTTGCGCTAAAACGATTTATGGTTTATGTATTTGACCTCGCTTACTGCCTGGCGGTGTCACGATCAAACTTATACGTAAGAATACGCTACAGTAGGTTAAAATAAGCTTACATTAGTATGCCGACATGTAAAAAAATATTGTGTCTATCTTAATTACACTGTTATTCTTTCTACATAAAACTAACAGCCCTAAGTTAATTTATACAGTACGCACAAACATTAATGCTAATTAGGGCAATTTCATTACCGCCTTGTTAGTAGTTGTAGGTAGAGTCTCTTAATTTGGTTAAGTACATACTAACCAATCTAAACGAAACGAGTTCACTTTGCATTTAAATTGAACGACTCTAGATAATTTGAAATAACACCACCTACTTCTAGCATGAAACAGTTCGTGCGTTTCGGTGGAAGGATGTTGTTACCGGCTCGCTGTCGTATGCAACCATCTTAGATCTCGGGAGACACAATGAATTTGTGATTGATTTCAGATAGCCCTACTGTTCTATATAAAGTCGCTTACAAACGTCCATGGACAGCAGTGACCACTTACGACCAGGTAGACAGCATACATGTTTGCTACTTAACTTGTAAAAAGGAAATAATAATAAACATACATGCAGACAAAATATGGAAAAGAAACAGATATTTTTCACGTCAAGATTCGTTTTTGTAGGGGGAAATGATCAATCGGTTTTGTTTTCGTAATGCGGAAGCTTCGCATGATTTGGCCTTGCGTATTCTTTATTGCCTTCTATTCCTTTATAGCCACAATGGAATTTATGAAGATAAACATTATGTAACGTATCCAATGAAAAATACATATGTTAAACACAAGAACATAGTTTTAAAATTCTTGATATAAGGGTAGCAGTGTTGAGAGGTAGCCGAATGATTTATTTAAGTATCATTATTTAGAAATATGTTATAATGTTATAAAAATATGTATATTTACCGTAACTGGCAGATTTAACTCATGTGTTTCATTGCCTCTCCAAAGGCGAGATTCTCTAGGCAGTACTGGCAGATCGCAATCAAGGGCCCCCAGACGATCTTGCAGCCGAGATGCAGAATGCGAGCTATTCCCGGGGGCACTACTACTCGTGTTTAACTTTTGCCTTGCACTTTTCACGAACCCTTTTGTGCTTGTGTTTGAAGTTTCACTCGTGGAATTGCGCGCCAAAGTCGGACTTACAGTAACAGCTTTTAGCAACGCCTTTGTTGTTTCAACGCTTTCCTTTGTTGTCAAGGACACAGTAGGCAGAGGTATCGTGAATTTTGATGGCTTCACTCTCGACTTTGTTGAGAGTTTAAAATCCGTAGCTGTTGGCGTTTGTGTACTCAGTGTCGCTTTTATTTCATCCTTTTGAGTGGAAATCGACTCACAAACACAGTCGCTCACAAATGAAAAAAATAGTATAGTCAATATTGGCAAAAAGAAAAACTTTTTGAGCCCCTTCTCAGTACTTTGTGAATAAATACTCGCCATTATTCTTTCTTTATTTTTATAGCAATAACAAAGGATTTTATACTTTTATAATTACATACACTTTTTGCTGATGTGCATATCCTGTAAAATAAAATATATATTGTACCGAATATAAACTAGGCTAACAGTATTCATAAAAAGTATAACAAATAATAAACACACAGATTAATCCTATTACTGGATTAAAAAATATTTATAATTGCTAATTTTGAGTATCTATATAAACTCCCCCAAAGTACTTATGAATATTGCTGTGAGGGTGGCCTCTTCTTAGTGAAAACATCTATAATTGGACAAGCTGCAGTCCTCACCTCGAGTGGCGACCCTCTTCATATCGAAGGACTTATACTTTATTAAGGAACTTTGCGTAACTAATTTCCTTTATAACGTTTTATTATTTTATGACGTATGAGTATGTCTAATCAAAATTACACAAATAATAGGCATTATTTGTGTAAATTGAATAATCTTAGCATAAACTGTTTGTATAGAAGTCTTCATGTAAGATATCATTTATTAATAATATCATTATTGGCTTTTAAGGTTAGTTAGGTCGTGCTTTATTAACTTTATCTAGTTAAATACAAGTCACTTTATTTACTTTAGTATCTTCACATATCACATCAACAGATGTGAGATTTCACTGCATAAATATGTTACATGTGTCGATATATATTTTTTCTAATACTAGCATTTTCCCATGGCCCTGCACGCTAGAAACATGTTTCACATGTATGGTCATAAATCCGAAATCTGTGTCCCAAATTGTAACTAAATCCGATTTACAGCTTCATTCTTACAAGCTTTCGGCTTCATAATAATATAAGTAAATTTTTCCATAACACAATATATATAACACGTGTTGTAGAAAATAATATAATAAATATAAATAATACTATATTATATTTTAGTTTTAAATTTCACTATTCAACTGTATTCTGAGTTCATCGCCTATTCGATAGCGTACTTATTCTTAAAAAGATAAACACATAGATCTACAAATGTTTATTTATTTTCCGTATAACTGGATTATATAGGTAAATATATATTTCAGGTAAAACAAACGGATAATGTTAGCTCTCGTTTTATCTTACTTATAATATCAATCATATATTACACACTATATTGCGTACAATAAAACTATATTTATAATTTTAGGTTAAAAAATGACACAAAACAAAAAAGAACCTTAAAATATATTATTGAAACGACATAGTTGTATAAAAAGTTTTGAAAAAAATCAGTAGCGGTAAAAGCTTAATAACACTTACGTAAGGACTCGTACAAATGTTAAGTGTCTATTGTCGGACTGGACAGGCAAGGCTCATGTCTGCTTACACTAAAATGAAAAGGATATTCCGAGTTAACCTTTTTTTCTCAAACTTATAATAAAAATCTGTTATATGATCTCCACTCACACGATACAAAAAAATCTTACTTCATTTATTCATAACCATTTGAGAACTATTAATTAAAGTTTAATCACATGCACGTTTAGATATTGTAGCAATGTTTTGCAAATATGTTAGGGCTGTACAGGGCGGGCGGTTTCGTCGGCCGCAGCCTCCGTGACACTGGGAGCACTCTGGGCTCCCCGCAGCCGCACCCCCGCTCACCCTCGCGCACCCTCTACACCTCTGTATCTTTACTTAATTTTACTTTATGTTAAGGATGGTATCCTTTTTGCTTATTACTTATAAATAAAAGATTTTTCTTTGGCTGATCCGCGCGAAAGTAAGGCAAAACGATCCCAGATTAGTGATAAACAATAATATTGTTTTTTTTATTTATAAATTGGTTTATATTGAAATGTTTATTTTTTTATATTCACATATGATTTTATTTCATTGTATACAGGTATATTTAATAAAGTTTTCGTTTAATTTTTTTACAAAGTAGAGACATAAAATACTAAAGGTTCAACTCAAATATTTAATATCTAAACAACCTACAAAATATTAAGCACAAGGAAAAGCTAGAACTCGTAAAATTACGGAATTCGTTAGTTACAATCTAGTTAGAGAGCGAAGTGACGTAGATTTACTGATACGGGGCCGACGGTTCCAAATCCCAAGAGCTTGCAAGCCAGCAATCTAGACTTCTACTCGTCGGATAAAGTTTTCCTATTCCACTCCGTCATACATATAAATTATATTAATTTTAAAGGTGCAGTGTCGTCTGATTTATTTTCGGTTTATTTGTTTCGTGATGTGGTAACGTTTACGGTATCTATAAATCGCCCCTTTGCCCTTCTTATTTCTTACCCGACTGCCTCAGGAGGGTAATGTTTTTCAAGCGTATGTATATATGCATGTCCATTTCCATGGCACACGCTACAGTTCAAACGGCTTGAGAAAATCTGACGTACCTATCATCTAACATATCATTGAAATCGTCCCAGTTTGTAGAGTGACATTCCATTGTAAAAAATGGCATCTTAAAATACGTTAAAAAGGTAAGGGACATTTTTTTATTATCATGACAATATGGATATCAAATGAAAGCTAGTAAATGGACCATTCCAAAATATATATATTATTATATTACGTATTAGTTTGATGAATATTCATAAAATTCGTTCAATTAAATACCTATATTACAAAAAGAAGAAAAAAAACACACCGCTAATTGCAGTTTTGGCCGTCGGGTCTTTTGTATTCATAATATATCTATTATGTATAAATTAGTTACGAGACGAATATATAAATATGCTGCCGTCATCGTTACTTTTATAATGTATAATATAAATATTCTACTAGGTACATAAACTGAGCATCACATCATGAGATTTTGCTATTCACATTTTCAATTTGTTAGAGTGAAACGTTTTCATCCTCTCCGTTATGTTTTATCAATGCTCGCGCCATTTTCAGATGAAAGAGGTAGTAATGAAATTCCATTAATAAAATATTTACCTCTCAGCTATGTAATATGTTTAGGCACGTAATGAAGAACTGAAGGTTCAAAAGTTGGATGTAACTAGAGCACCTACTTAGTTACTACTTATTTAAAAATTGCGGATTTTTCACATTTCTGTGTTGAATAATAGCGTGAATATTGCAATTAATGATAGATTTGTTAGGCGGTAGAATGTATTTAGTTCGACCGGGGAGGTACCACCGCCACACCTATTACCAACGTGAAGCGGTTCTTGCGTTTGGGTAGAAGGGTGTGGTTGACAGCTCAGTTTCATATGAGGCGATCATCTGTGATTGACTTCAGATAGAACTATTGCTCTGATTGAAGTCGCTTACAGGTGACCATGGGCGGTAGTGACCACTTAACATTAGGTGGATTGCATACTCGTTTGCTACTTCAATATTATAAAAAAGGTTTCTTAAGGGAATATGGTACGTTGATTGTTGCAGAAATAATTGTTGTACTTGACAGTCAATAGACAAAAGGTATTAAACACTCCTAGTAGTGATTCGAAAAATACGTTTAAATAAATGAGTGACGTGTGGGTTTTCTAATCACATAGGTACATTAAATGGAGTGCTATAAACTTCGAAGTTATTAATAATTTACTCGTTACTCCCTAGAGACCTATGTAGCAGCAAGCGAAACTGCCTGCAGCACTGTGTCGCGGTTAAGAATACATAACACAACTTGATATAAGAGGTAGGTTTCTATTCTTTAAACCAACTTTAAATAGGTGGTATTCTAGTTGGTTTTACCAGATTGAGAAGGAGAATAGTTGGGTTATTCTTCGGATGAATATCATGTATATTTATACTATTTTGTAAAAGTGTGAAACTTAAACGGTTTGACACCTTCTCAAATATGTAGTGTCGTTAGATTTGTATTTATATCAAGAGTGTCATATCGCTAATTATATTGAATAATAACACAACACAAAAACATCAATTTTATAGGACACGGTTTGTGCGATTATTCAGCGATATGTTACGTTGTATGGATTGCAGCAAAAGGTAAATGACTAAGTTGTTTACATTTTTTGTTCATTTTTACGCTTATGTATGTTTATATTGTTAATATCGCTACTAGTGTCGATGGGTGTATTCATCTATACTCATGACCCAAATGTATGATCACATAAATCCACTTAATCTTTTAAATCTTTTTTTTATAATTCATGTTATATTTCAATTTAAACTGTTTTGTGTATATGCTAGAGGCACAGTAAACTACATTTTATATTTTGTGAGAGCAAAGCGATTAATTATATACTGAATAAAGACTAAAATAAAATTTGGATTGCAAATACGAAACAGTTCGTAATTTATCATATTTTTTATCTGTTTTCCCAGAAAAATATCTTTCAAAAGAAATATAAAATAAAAGCTTAGAGACGAATAAAGTGTTAGTCCTTTCGGTTACGGCTCTAATTTTATTATTTACCTGTAAATAACAAACGCTAAAAACACTAATCTCACTAATAGAATAAAATAAAAACTCAAGGTCTCATGCAAGCTCGCTTCAGCGTTATAGGAGAACATTAAAAAAACGATTACTACTCGAACGGCAAAAAGAAGACTTGTAGAAGCCAGACTAATAGGCTGCAAAGCCAAAAAGACGCTGGAGGTCTCCGATTAACGTTTTTTATTATATTTTGTTACAATCTATGCGGACGAAGAATCGAAAATTTAAATAAGTACACTTACAAGTATGCCTATTAAAATAAAAACGACCCGCGTGGCGGAGCGGTCACCATACACCGGTCCGACACGCAGTGGGTCCCGGGTGCGATCCCCGGCCAGACAGACATCTGAATGATAAGTTTAGATATCTGTTCTAGGTCTGGATGTTTGT
>MOOZ01000475.1:499571-534281 GCA_002930495.1 Cecropterus lyciades | reverse complement strand
AAGGGTAAAAATTTAGGGTTTTATGTATTTTTAATGCCACATTGTTAAAAAATAAATTAAAAAATATTTTGTCCAAAAATTTAAAATAAAAAATGTTAAGGGTGAACAACCCTTATCAATTAGGGGTATGAAAATAGATAGTAGCCGATTCTCAGACGTACTGAATATGCATATAAAATTTGGTAAAAATCGGTAAAGCCGTTTCAGAGGAGTAAGGTAACTAACATTGTGACACGAGGATTTTATATATAAGATAATAATTGTTTTGGTTTATATTATTATGTCCACTATTATTTAAAATTTTATAAATGGCGTAATAGAATATAATCATGCAGTCCGTCTTATGGTAACCACCCAATAACATCTACAATTGAACCCAGGAAAAGGAGTCCCATCTTAAGTCCTATCAGGTGCATTAAGAAATAAGTTGAAAATGTTAACATAAAGGTGAATCAAATTGCAAACATTGATGGAAACTGTTTTGTGTAACAAAAAACAATTTTAGCAGCTTGGAATATTAAAATAAACTTTAAACAAGCATACAACCTCTTATATACATACGTCGGTAACCAAAAATTTCACTCACTTCACAAAATCCTTAACCTTAAAGTCAGTTTCTTTTAGAACCTTCTTATACTCTTCAGTTTCTTCTTCAGTTAATACTTTTCTTTTCACATGTTTCTTTTTAGCTTCTTTAAGTTGTGCGAGAGAGAGGTCACCATCTTCATCGTCATCATCATCATCATCCTCATCATCATCATACAGGTCGTCATCATTATGGTAATCATCTCTGTTGAATTCTGATAATGTAGCTTCATTGTTTATTGCACCTATTCAAGTATCAGCTTGGTTAATTAATTTCAAATGAAACATTATTGACCAGGAAATTTCAAGAATTCTAATTTTAGAATGCATTGCTTTATACTCCATCCACTTAATAAGTTTAAATATAACATTTACGTCCCCTTCAATTTCCGATCAGACTCATACCACAGAAATAAAATATTAGGTCAAACTTAGTAGCATTATTAATATAATCAACTATCATTGAAGAAGAATATGACACTTATTGCTTTTGTTTCAATGTGAATGCTACACCCCACATTTGCCTGAATGTAATTATGATAGATAAAATGTTATTGTAAATCTTTTTGTTAGGGATGCTTTGTGGGTCATAAAATGTTTTATACTTAGCTACATGCTTAAGGAGTGTTAAAAAAATTGTGGTGGGTCACAATGGTTAAACATGAAAATAACCGGACCATGACATAATCAACCATGACATCCACCCAACTTCCAAAAGAACTGTTATTATCATTAAAACAAGCAGTTTTAAAATACTCAATCTCACTTAATGTTAACTGTGCTAAAACATTTTTCACATTTGATTCATTGATTGGAAACAATTTATCCATTATTACCATTTATCAAGTTGAAACTTACGAAGTGAATGGAATATAATAAATTAGTACATAATTTTGAAAAAAAATCTTAGAAAAAGGGGTCAGTAAACTGGTATCTATGTAACCTTAATATTAAAGAAAAAACTTTATTAAATATGATTATTCAAATCATTTAAATTTTACTTGAAATCACAAAATTCATAGAAAAAAATCAAGTTTAACTCTCTATCTTGAAGTAAACTATTTAAGAGATTTCATTATAGACTATAATTGTATTAGTAAGTTTTATTTAAATACTTACACACAATATCCTCTGCAGTCAGTTCATCTTTTACCTAAAACACCAGTAAATAACAATGGATGAATTTGTAATTCCATAGTCAACTGATTGAAATTTAGTTATAGACAAGTGAAGTTTCTTTTAAATAATATGGACATAGCAAACAAGCATTCAGTCGCCCTGATGGTATATGGCCACTGCCCGCCATGGACATCTGTAATCAATCCCACAAAATGACCAGTCTTACCTGAGGTTAGCCACAAATATGTTGCTACCACTGAGAACTAGGTTGGAATGATGTATCATATAATCTAGTTATGAGTATTAACAGTACAAATTGCATACAGGACTTTTCCTATTCAAATAATATTGTTCACAGACACAAATTAACAGGGGTACGTTGCCATTAACTCAACTGATAAGTTCAACCACTGAATTATTGAGACTTTTTTCTTTTGTAGCTCAACTTTTAAAAGTATTTACACATAGTTGTAATAATGGGAAAATAAATTCTCCCTAGCGCAATGATTTGAATGAAATTAAAAGAGGGCTAATGATTTGTTGTAGGAATTGTAATTTGAAGAATTTACTTTTTTAATTTTCTCAACTTTTAAAGCTTTTCTCAGTGCAGATACATGTATGTCATATTGTAAAATAATAAACAGATTCTGAACAAACCTCTGATTTAATTGTAGAATCTCCAAAATCAGCAATTGCTTCCTCGAGCTTAATAGGAAAGCTGTCAGTGCTTTCTACATACATCTTTCTAAGAGATTCTTGCACTTTGTAGCATTCCAACACAAACATATGAAATGACAACATTTTGTCCTCACAACTGATGCAAATCTTCGTTGGCATATTCTCATTTTCTTGTATCTATAAAGGCATTCAAAAATTATACGCTAAATTTAAATACAATATTTACAGTAACGTATTATTCATATATGAGCAGAAATACATAATTTCTCTAAATACAAGATACTTTGATAGAATAAATAGTCGTACTAATGTACGCTTATTCACATGTTATACAAAATATATTTATACTCATGAGCTTACAGTAATTTGTACGAATTCCTGTATCATTTTTAATACATTTTTGTTGCTATCATCCAACAAATCTTTTGAAAAGTCGTCTTTTGTTGCACATAGTCTACATAAATCTTTTAAATACATTGTCATATCCAAATTTGTAAAGCTATATTATTTGTCCAACATCACAACTTGTTATTGAATTAGGTTTATTGCATTTATAAAAATAATATTTAGAAAATGCAGTAAAAATCCACCCAAACCTCGAACTCCAACAAAAAACCAAATATACAGATTATAAAGAAAATAAATTAATGCACAATTGGCACAGAATAAAAATCACCAATAATGTCTTTTGTCGTAATCGTAATGCCAATACTATTGGACAAATATGGTCGTGTGACCAATTTCATAGATCAAAATGCGGACGGTCTTATTATGTCAGAACATTCTACATTAAACAACATACATATTTTATATCTTTGTTTCTCGCTGGTTTTGAACAATAGACATTTAAAAAAGCCAGTCGTAAATATATTCCTTTTTTTGAAAAACTAAATATTTTTGAGTAATTATTGTATCGACAGGGAAAAAAAGTACTATTTCAAATACAATTGATGTTCTGTAACAAAAATACTTACCAACCGAATTGTTTGGCAAATTGATATAGTTGAGTTTATCATAAATTTAATCTATGTACTAGATAATAACAAAAAAATTATACATTATCTGTACTAGTTACGCTTGCAAGTTGCATCTGTCTGTCATACTTTGAAGTATTTTAGATAATTTCGTCGTTATTATTTAGTAACGTAAATGAAATAACTATTCATTGTAAATACCATTTGAAATTTGCTTAGAATGGATCATATTTAAAGAAATACGTCAAAATGCCGCCTTAGAAGAGGTCATCTATCATAAAAACTTCGACGATACGTTCTATTCTTTAGGAATTCAATTGAAGAATCAACATTGAAAATGGATATGCACTCTGATTATTCAGAGCCAGTTACTCCTGGTTATTGGAGGGCTGAGGACAGTGGATACCACTCATTCACACCTGGTTCCTTGGAATGTTCGGGACTCTCGGATAGTTCTAAATTAGCACAGAGGAAGATATGCATCACTGGTCAGATTCATGTGGACTGTCGCAGTGTTACACCAGAAATAAATTATCGATCGAGCGGTAAATATAGTACTCCGTCTAATATATTGAGAAGTTGTGAGAACTTTGTCGAATCGCCCGCAAAACGACGCGGTCTTAAACGATCATATCAGGAAGACGACAGTGATATATTCAGCCCGTTCCCGACTCCTACAAGCGTTATAGCTGGTAGTTTACGAGAACTCAAGTTCAATGATGGGAACAAACTGAGTACCAGCCTAACATTTTCAAATAGAGGCCATACTGATGTTGTTTCTGATCTTTACTACCGGAGTGACCACATCCACACATCATATCCGACTACACCTATTAAGAAGATATGCAGAAGCAGTTGTAAGCTTAGCACCCCATTAAGTTTGAGGAAACCACTAAAAAAATTAGACTTTGTGACACATACCTTGTCTTGTGAAACACAAGCACTGCTACCAGTTGTGTCGCCAGTGACATCAGAACCTCTTCCTGTCCAAAGTAAATTTCCACCAGATCAAAAAGTAGATATTATCAAAATGTTATACTTTGCTCCTGAAATGCCTCCACTTGAGAATATATTAAGTTATTTATCAAATAAAGACATATACAACTTTACTCTGGTTAGCCCACTATGGTCGCAAGTATGGGAGGATGTAAAAATAAAATCAAAACAGAAGGAATACCTCAATTTTTTAAAGGACAGAAAGGACAACCAAGAGAACAAAAATAGTGTACCTATAAGAAATAGGTGCCATCAAATGAAGCCTCTTGATGAGATACAAAATTTATTAAATACCAATTCTCAGAAAAACTCCCCAACCAGCCCTTCTGGATCTCCAAGGACAATAAAGTTTAAAAAATATCTAAAGGTGAACATTATTTCATTTTAAAATCAAATTATTAAAATAAATGAATGAATGACTTCATGTTACCATTGTTAATTTAAATGTAATAAATAAAAAATATTATATGTTTTCAGTCGGGATTACTTGACATACGGATGCAACTATCGTGTGCAAGATGCCATCAACCTGCTAAAGTCACAAAAGAATCTTCAGGGGAGGAGTGGGTTGAGTGCTCCAGCGCTACATGCTCCTATCAATTCTGTAGACATTGCAGATATGAAAGACATCCGGGTAAGTGTTGTATCCAGTATGACCTAAACGGACCAAGTCCATCAAAAAGGAAGAAAACTGCTTGTGTCGTTGGTACTAAGAAAAGCAGGAAAAACTTAAGAAGGCTTTTGTAAAATGCTCATTAACTATAAAGACCAGTGATTTTTTGTAGGATATTTTTTTCACATTCCATCTCCAAAGATGAAATCATGTACCATAATTGTGTGAACATTATTTGAGATTAAAGTAATTTGGGAAATCCCAGTGTCTGATAAAGTGCCATTTTTTTTAAATAACAGTAACACAATAAGTTAACAATAACAGTAAGTGATGTAAGTAAAATGTGCCTTAACTACAACAAAATTAGAGCAAAATGGTTTATGTTATAATTTATTTTATGGATTTATGGCACAAATACATAGACAAAATGTTTGGTACAATGGTGACTTATCATACAGTTTATGTTGTGAGAAATGGCTAGTTGATTTTTTAAAATATTTCTTCTACATAACTCTCCTATTATCTCTCAAAGAATAAGATTGTATTTTATGGGACTTAGATGTGTACAAAATGTTAATTTTAAATTTATTTTCCTGAAACTGATGAAAATGCTGTTAGCAATGATGGTAACAATAAAAATGTAATAAGTAAAAATGTATTGCCAGTAAGCGTTGTCCAGTAACAAAAATAATAATAAAATTTAATGTTCACTATTATCCTTAACTTGTCCGAACATTGATATATATTTCGATTGTGTAGGCTAAGTACCGTATGAAATAAATACTGTAGTTTATTATTTTAATATGATTCAATTAGCCAATATATTCTTATTTCTTGCAATAACCAATAATCATTTCATACCAAAATGAATCATAAGACAAAATTCACTTTTGATCTCTTAACAATTAATTGATGTAATGTATGCTTTCCATATTGAACAACTATAAATTTTACTAATTTTACTGTATGATGTCGCCTAGCCAGAAATAGCCATTAATATGCTGAATGTGCCATATTTTCATAACATTTGTGTTTTGTAATTAGAAGTAGATTGGAATGCTTACTTTGACTAATGTCCATGGTCAATGAACAGTCACTGATATTAATTGAATAATGTCATATGTATATACTATACTGAAGTAGGATTTGATTTTAGTCATAGTAAGTTAGTACTTTGGGGTTGACTGCATCTTGTGTTATGGTTTTATACTGCAGCAAAACATTTCTTACAATTGCTGAAAACTGTTAGTATTTATATGATTTTGCTGCTAATCTCACACATCGAAGTTGGACTTGTTACTGTAGAGTCCCAACAAAAGACTGCTATTTTAAAAACTAATCTTACACAATTTTAAATATACTCATTAGATTTATTCTTAACATTTTTAATTTACTTTTACAACTCAAACTGTGCTCTCTAGCAAAATAAAAGCATAGGAAGTTTGTCTCCATGTGAACACTACCTGTAATTTCTACTTTTTATAAATATGTACCTTAGTTTGTCGAAGAATTAATAAAAAAAATGTTTTAGTTTGAAACTGAGTTTATAAAATTTGGTTCCATATATACAATTATACAATTTTAATCCAGATTGCAAAGAAAAATCCAGAGACCATTTCATTAGGCTGTTATTTTGCTTGTTGCACAGTCTATACTAATTTTATACATCACCTATTGCATTTAAGGCATTTATAAAAAAGAGAACCATCCAAATATTGTATTACAATAAGTAGGTTTACAAAGTAACAAAAATGTAAGTACTGTACAAGTTACACTTAAGATATGATTGTAACATAGAATATACTTATTATGGACAATAATATCAGCAATAATATAATGCACGTTATTTATAACTTTTCAACTGTTTTTATTTTTATTTATAAAATTGGCAGTAATAAGCTTTGTTTTTTGGAAAGACATTGGAAAAATGAGTTCAGTTGTAAGAAAATGTAAATATTGTAATTGCCATATATAAAAATACTCTTCTTAAAATTATCTAGTCCCACTTTAAAAGCCTTTCTATAGCTTGCCACTTCTTTGAATAGTTGCAATAGTCTAGTATTATCCAGAAAAAACATCTTATACTACTTATTAATTGGTCAATCATTTTAATGTTACGTTTAACATAAAATACCAGATATACCTCTGATATATTAGTTTGATAAATGTTATTCACCTTCACTAGTAGTTTTCGAAATTGTTTATGTGCGTCCACATTCGTTGGCATATGTATGGGTACATACAAATCCTAGTTTCTATTCATATTCTATATTGAATTTTAAGAATTGACAGACACAAAATAGGTTGTAACTATAGGTTAATGTTTTAAATATAGGTATGATAAAGTAAGGAAGACACGATTAAGTTGATATTGGTATTTTCGAGCCAAATTTTATGGTCCCTCTAAACATTGGGCTTAATACTAGTGCTATACTTGAATGATATGCATTCAAGTGACATCTGAACTATGTCTCCATATACTAAACAGTCCGTGCGCGTTCAAACCAAGCCAAACTTCAGCCATATTGGCCACTCGGCGATTATTCCGCAGTTGCCTGATTTTCCGCTATATGAATTATATTCAACCTTTTTTCTCACCGAACCGACAATACGCTATACGTAGTATAACATGTTATGTGTAAGATGGTTGGTATATAATTTCATGTTCTCACTGGAGCTCACAGTACCGACACAACGTTTGGTGTGAACGCAACCTTAAAGCGACAGCCTCCGATTGACCGTAAAATTTGGCGATACTTAAACATAACTACAAACATCATTGTTATTCGTAATTGTCAAAGTTGTCTTGTCTTGGTAGTCTCCACAAACTCTACCTCAAGGATTGTATGATACTTTGTTTGTTTATGTGTAATCCTAAAGGGATTACGTCTATGTAAGTTAAGGACAGGTTTATAGACCTATTATTTGATTTTTGTCGTAGTTATTAGTTAGGTTATTTTCGTCAAACCAGTCAGCTTATGAATAGTTTGATGTGCAGCCATAAATGTAATGATAGAAAACTATGTTGAGTTTATTTTTTCGATTCGATGTCGGTCGCGATGCTGTTACATAAATACATACACATTGACAAATATTTGGGAGGTTCCTTACAGACTCTTCTAATGTCCGAATTGATATCTTACCGTTCAAAGTAAACATTCTGTCCTTTCCTATGGGACATAACAGGAGGAGGTAGGAGACAGGAGAAAATCCTACTGTGGGGTTATGAGTGTAGAAAGTGTTTACGTTTATATAACAGACTAAAAATATAAAACGACCAGGGAAGATAATTTGTATTTTTAATTTATTTCTGTAACTTAAATAATTTCAATTTTAAACACAATCCAATAAGATTAACTATCTAGTTCGACAGACATTTGTTAAATGCTGCGGTACTATAATTAGGTCAATCGTGAAGTACAGAGTATTATTCATTAATACTGAATAATGATATGCTAATGATAATTGATTCAATGGTTCTATAAACATCGAACTTGTTGGCTATATTAATGATTAGCTACTGATAACTTCGATATTACATTTTTTTTATTGTATTCCTAAAAAATCGTTTATTGTAGGTGTATTAAAAAGGATATTAATTCTGAAGACGTCTGGAAATCATTCAATTTTAATCTTAAGAAGGGACAGTAATGAGTTGTTACCGACTATCATACATAATACTGTATTCTTTACAATATTATGTTATATCGAAATAGTATCGTAACATTAATAAAAACAGTAGATGAGTTTGTTGTAATGAGTTTGTAACAATTTTAAAAAACTTGATTCAACTCAAATTTGATAATCACTTAGAACAACTCACTAAGAGATAAAGCTCCTGTTATCGAGTTCAGTATTTTTACTTAGTACAAAATTATTAAGTTTCCTCAAAACAATCATTCTACGTTCTTGCCTATATATAGCAATATAGATGGATACATTGCACACTTTCGTTTTCGGTCATGCTTTACTTTGCATATATATTGCAATAATGAGCTATTTATTACGTAAACATTGATTGTCTTGGGAAAACTTAATAAACTAAGGGTGAAGTTTATGTTCTATTTATGTTGTTTGTCTTAGTTGATATTCATGGGCGGCAGCGACCACTTAATATAGAGTAAAATTGTGGCCATGTAATTTTTGACTATATATCTCCTCATGTTTATTTTAAATATTTTTATTTGTTTGTCCATAAAACCAAATTTAAAACAATAATTTAATTGACATCAATTATTCGTTCAATTCCTTGTTTATACTGTAATACGAAGCTTTTGATTTAATTTCGATTATTTATTTGTAAATATTGCATTTTAATGATTTTATTGTTGCCATACAAGGCCAATTCGTATTTTACTTAGAATTGTGTTCTGATTAAGATTACTCGTTTTTTTTAAGTTGGGTATTTGTGAATTCCATTTTGATTACTTGGATGCACTTTTTCCCTAAAAATAAGGTAATAATTATAGTGGAGATCTGGAAAAAGTTATAACTCTAACTTTTTGCATCCAAGGGTCATAGTACACTAATCAATTGCGTCCATCCAAGTGGTCAAAATGGAATGTTGGGTTTTGTTATGTCGGTGGATTTAGGTCAAATAAATGAAAAACTGTTTTGGTATAGAAGTGTGATAATAAATCACGCTGAATGTTAACGAGTAGTTACAACGTTACTGCCTCTTTTCGTAAAAATATGAGAAAGGTAAGAAATAACGGTATCCCCTTTACGAGTTCTTCATTTGTTCGCTCTAAATACACCGCGATTATTTACTTCATACAACGAATTCGAACAATATTATTTTAGTTCGGATTAAGAATATCTACTTAACTGATAAACAACTGATGTCTAAAAGTCAAAATAATCTGATTGCGTTCGTTTTATGAAGTAAATATATATAGCATTACTGTAAAGTTAAAGAATTCGAAAGGCTTACAAAAGCTCTCTACTCAATTTGTAATAAGACTTCTGAAAATATTTCATGTGTCTATCACTGTGTGATTTTTAATGAGGACCAATAAAATACTTTTAATTAAAAATAAAAGTTTTAATTACACATTTACAGATGATATTTACAAAGTAGCTTATCATAAATAACAATAAATTGACAATTGATCACCATAATGCACCTGTTTAGTTTGCTCTAGAGTTTTCGTTCAAACATTACGTATAAGTTAAAAATATATTAATAATATAATATGATCATTATCATTACATCACAAGTGTTCAATATCAGTAACTAAGTTATAGTATAGTTCATGTTGTATTTTAACAATAAATTAGGATATTTTAAGACTGATATGAGTAGCATTTGTTCTTTTTCGACTAAGTCCGGTGGTGTACTCTACGAATCTGGCTCATTTTCTACTCCTTTACACTCAGCCAAGACCCATCACAAACTTTGGTATTGAATAAGCCACTTGAGGTATTTGCATTAACATGGACATTCTGAAACAGAGAAAAATGATCATTATAATCATATAAATATAGGTAATGGTCAGATACTACGAGTATTCCACTGCTAAAAAAATAGAGGAAATTCAGAATAAAAAAGGTTAAGAGTCAAAGCTTAATTGTAATCACAAAAACACACGCCACGCGGCCCAAGTGCAATATTTTATTTTATATACCCTTCCGAAAACCTTAACAAATAGACATGTATAAATTTTCTTACCGTTTCCCTTCACCGTTAAGGCAAAAAGTAACACTTCAGTCAGATTAAAAGACCGAAATGTAGAACATATTGGGCTATTACTGCTAATTTACATAGTGAATAAAGACTAAAAATAATTTTAAATTGCTATTCTCTTTCGTAGTAGGCTTATTTAATCTTTATTCTTCTTTAAAATTTATATTTCCTTTTTCCTTTCACCAACTTGAGTTTATTTCTATGTTGTATTTTAGATTAAAAAAAAAAACAAACGCTTTCGAATTTAATATCTTTCTATTGTAATTGCCATGCAACTAAACACGTTTTTTATATGTGTATTTACAAATTACTAAGCTTATGTATTAAAGCTAAGATTCACCAACCTTCTTCCGCGCGGACCTATAAGTCAATTCCACCACCAATTATACTTGCCGTACACTAGGTCTGTTGAAATAAAACAAAGATAATATATTGCATAGAATTCAAGAGCATCAGAAATGTGAAGAGAAAGAAATCCGAATTAAGTTATGAAATTGAGCACATGCGTTTTTAATGACAATTTAAAGCACAAAGTATAAAGCGTGATATCTTCCCTTGGTACATTATAAAGCAAAAGCAAATTTAGTTTACACCATTTCCGTTATAAAAGTTTGGAAAATAATAAGTAAGTGCATATAAATCAATCAAAATTGTGATAGGTGTTGGACATTGTTTAAGTAATTAGGGTGAACATTTTTCCGGTAGCAAACAAGTTTGTATTTCTTTTCTTAAAGTTGCTGTAAAACAAGAGTAGGTATTTACGCAATCATTTAAAGTGAAAGTAGCATGTACCGAAAATAAAGCCCTAAAGCCCCACAGAATGTCTGGTCGAATAACATTTTCGTTGAATGTTTACTAAAATCTACGTTCCAAATTATTTAGAATTTGCTACGCTACAGTTTATAAGCTTTAAGGGGGTATGTAACGTGTCGTACGTGATTTAATCACGTACGACACGTTACATACCACCTTACGTCTGACATGATGTTGGTCATAGCAAAACCGAAAAAAATACGTTCAGCGGGTAAGAAATAAGAATGATAATAATAACTTCCATGTTAAAATCCAGGTTATAAACTATAATTTGACCAAATTTCATGCGAATACGTTCAGCTTGCGTGTTCGAATAACAAACGACCAAAAATACAATCCTACGCATTTTTGTTATAATTATGTATTTACAGTTACATCACATCTAATCATACGTTACGCGTTACTTTAAATGATTTACGTATCACGCGAATCAGTATGACAACTTACGAAACAGAAAGTCCGTTGTAGAACCAAGCGCGCCAGGTCTGCGGCGCAGGCGTGGCGCCGTCGATGCGCGCCTCGATGTGTCCGCAGAGCGCGCGGCGGTCGTGCGAGCGGCCGGACCGCGCGTCGCACACCAGCCGCTTACGACACTCGCCGTCGCAGCTCGGCCGGCGCGGGCTGCTCTTCCAGTAATGTCTGGATAGAAATGTAACATAACATAGCATAAACATAAACGCTATCTACACTTATAGCTCCACAGTAGGATTTTCTCCTGTGTCGTGAGTGCCATGGACACACAAAGACGAATACACAAACACCCAGACCAGAACAGAAATCTAAAGTCATCATTCAGATGTCTGTCTGTCTGGCTGGGGATCGAACCCGGGACCCACTGCGTGTCAGACTGGTATGGTGACCGCTCAACCACTCGAGTCGTAACGTTTATGTACTGTACTCATCGTTACCAATTCGCACTTGGCCAGCGCGGTGAACTATGGTCAAAAACTCAAATCAATATCTCATTTTGAGAGAAGACCTACGCCAAGTGGGACAATAATGGTTGACGATGACTCATCGTTATTGTCAGTTAGGAAGGCTATTTCTTAACTAAATATCTTGTTTTCTATTTTTTTATAAGAATGAAGAAGAACATGATAAGTGTTCCCTGCCACTCATGGTTATTTGTGACAAAGTTCATTTGAACAAATCAAATTGAATCATAGAACCTGAAGCTAATCACATCAGCCTCAAGTGTAAGTTGGCAACGCCATATAGAACAGTGGTTCACCGATCACAGGTGTGAACCCTTACATTAGTAGATTCCTGAGAACTGGTTGACTTACATGTGCGATGGTCGCCTCACATGTAAGTCAGCCGGTATCCACACCCATCTTCTGAAACGCAGAACTGCTTTACCTCAGAAATAAATGTGGTGGTGCTGCTTCCCTGGTTGAACCTCTATGACTACCACTTATCAGTTAGAAGAAAAATATGCGTTAGAAGAAAGTTAACAGTGCGTATAAACCAGAAATTTTTCACAAAACATAAAAAACTACGTTGACACTCGTGCAAACTTAAATGACCTAAGTTACCACACTAGGTTCACACACTAATAAAATGGTACGAGAGTTCAGTCAGAAGGGGTCAGTGCCAGAACCATCATGCAGCTAAAATTATACCTACCATTTTTTGTTTTATAATAGTATTGCATATTATTGCTTATATGATTTCGCAAAGACATTGTTGTGCTTTCAGATTGGTTAGAAACAAAGCATGTTGATGCAAGGTAATGAATGGTTTGAGATTACTTGAAGTATAAGTTGAACACGTCCTCCTTAGAAGTCATGTCATCAATGAAGTTATCCCAGTCTTGGGGCCGCAGCGCTGTCATCATGTATGCCGAACGCGCCGAATATAATTTATACCAAATAGGATATCCAAAAAGATTGGCTTCTTTTAAGTTCATAATCCACGTTTCGTGGTCTACCACTAACTGAAATATTACAAAGTTTTATTAATATATTACAACAGAAATATGTAGGTATGTTAATTAATTTTTAGCTTTAAATGTCTTATTTAGGGTTCCGTAGCCAAGTGGCAAAAATCGGAACCCTTATCCGTCCGTGTCTGTCCGTATGTCACAGCCACTTTATTCGAAAACTATTAAGACTACAGAGTTGGAACTTGGTAGGTAAGTGTATTCTGTAAACCGCTTTCCGAATTATGTACAACAAAAATATATTAAATTTATAGAGGGTTCTCCATAAATGGAACTGATACCCAAAAAAATAATCATCTTACCTACCCGTGTGGATATAGTATAGGATATAGAAGGTCTTAACAATGAGGTTTCTAAACCATTTTTTCTCAAAGTCGATTGTTTGAGATATAAGCCCTTTTAAAACGGTAAAATGTGTCCTTCCCCCCTCTAACTTTTAAACTAAGAGAGTGAAAAATCTGGATAAAACATATGTTGTAGATGTCATGGAAAACTTTCAACGAGAATTGTGTCGAAAAAAATACCTACGGTTGATATTTTTTGAGATATAGCACGTTTTCAAAAACCGAATAACATAACTTTGTAATTCATACAAACACTATGAAAAACAAATTTATGTTGGTAGTTGGAAATCTATTCAACTTTATTTATTAAGATATAACTTTATTAATGATAATGCTACGGAACCCTTCGCCTGGGTGTCCGACTAGCACTTGGCCGGTTTTTATGACTTTACAAAAGTCTGGTGAAAAAGAAATAGTTTATTTGGCAAAAAGACGTAAGATAAACTTACTCGAGTTGTTGCGTCGTGATCACCGTCTACGTAATATATTCGATATCCCAGATTTAAATCATAATACGGTGATACAGATGGACCGACATAGGCTATACTCGTTGCTCTCCCTAAAAACAAAATAAAATTGTCTCTTAATTTGATTCATTTTTATGTTAAAGCAATTTACGCATAGCAAATACTAACCAAGATCGTTAGGATCATAAAAAACTTCAAATTCATCGTAATGAGTATGACCAAAGAATTGTGCAGTTATAGTAGACTCATAGCGGTTCACAATAGCGTAATAATTTCTGCTCCATACTTTCAGACAATCAGAATGACCAGGCGGAATGTGGCCAATTATGTGAACTTTTTCACCGCTAAACTCCGCTGATTGCAATTCATATATGAGCCACTGAAGTTCTGTTGCGGGATCTGTGCTGTTTAATAAAAGCCACCTGAAAATAACATAAACATATGTATAAATAGTAGTAGATAAATACTCTTATGATTATACGTACAGTATGTAGGTACGTATAATCATACGTATAATTTATATGATAGATACCAACATATGTATAAAAAACATTACATCTGATATCTTTAGTCATTGTCACTAGTCCGTTAATCGTAACAATAAAGTTCATTGACTTGGATACGTTTGTATAAATGTATGCAAGGAGATGATTACAATGACATTGTTACATTATTAGTATATATATAGCAAATATCCGAAGAGAACAGCTGGCAAATTTGCAAAATAATGTGTATAAAAACTGAGGCATAGGCACCGCAGCTGGCCTCACGGTTTTCAAAGACACACGGTTATTAAGATGCCATCAAAACTTTTCATTAAGAGGAGTACATAAGGACGATATTATATAATAATAGAATTTCGTTAATTTTACGGAAGGAATCGAAAAACAATTTACTGAAATTATTAGCATTTGTTATATTTTTCTTATAAAAATGCCGTTGAAGCTTTTTCGGAATTAAAGTAATGAATATATAGTTAGTTACCAATTTTTGTTGTTGCAATAGTTCATATTAAGCGATATGATGCGAAAGCCGGGGCGCACCAACACTGAGTAGAAGGCGCCGCGGCGGACCGTGTGCGACACGCCTGCGGGCAGCCAGCGGCGCCACTGCGCGTCCAACTCGTTGTACAGCCATGCAATGTTAGACTCGGGAGTTGATATGTAGGGCGGTGGGAAACTGTAAAAAATTAGACGCAAGTTATTGATGTGAAACATCTATAAGCACACGTGAACCTGATTGGTGGCGTGGCGATCGCCACATCACCACATGTTATACATTTTCGGAACTATTAAGTATCGAACAAAACTAAGCGAGGTACGGTGTTAGTTTTACTTAGTGCCGGGTACTGTTCATAGATGGCGTTATTTTCATTGTGCTATATAATATTTAGTTCCTGTCGCCATCTTGTCTTTTATGCGTATTATTTGTAAGAACACGATTTTCACAACTGCTAGGCGTCCCGTGATGACTATTTTTTTATATATGCGTTAAAGGTTATAGTGTAGTTATTACTTGTGTACTTATACAATTTATTTTGCGAAAACGGCGCGCGTTGTTCTATAGACTTCATTTGCCGTTGGATATATGCTCTTTAATGTGTAAGAAGCAGCTCTTAGCCGAGGGCTACGAATCATTCGCTTCAAGCGTCAATCGCTCATCGCCGCCCGCATCAGGGATGATCAGATTTTATTCTGATTCTGAGATGATCTGATTTTATTCTGATGAGTCTGATTTTATAAGTTCACGAAATTTCGCTGCGAATTTCAGAGAAATTTGCCAAGATTATTTCGCACTGACGCAGCAGCAATTGTTTCGTGGCTCAGCGGTAAGAAACTAAGCCAAAAGAAAGAACTCGTAAAACATACAATTAGTAACTCAGAATCTATTAAGTTTCTTAATGAATTTTCGGGTAAGATAGAAAGTTATAACTGGATTATTATTTTGAAATGCACAGCTGACAGTAGATGATAGTTGTAGTATTTGCACTCAATTTTAACGTTTTGTGAATTTCACAGGTGTATCCAGATCTCAACACGTGAACTTACATCAAATTTATAAGTCAATTTTCAGATCGAAACTCACTTCTAGATTTTAAGGGTGCTATTATATTTAAATAGAGGCATCCTTGGGCTCCTCCAATGTCCAATAGAAATAAAATTAGTCGTCAATATCGGTTCCTAATCAGAAAACATACATTTACAAACAAAAGGATTTTTTAGAAGTCTGGCAAGAAATGTACTTCACCTGTTTACTGGCGATGATTCATGGTTTCCGAGTGCGGGAAATATAGGGACGCCTGGGAACATGTCAGACATCTGAGCTACTGTTTCTTGAAGTACTTTTAAGTTTTCGTCTTTTGTCTGGTTCCATACATCGTGTGGCGGCAAATCACCAGTCCATAAAATGTAATCTATGTCCTGAAATAAATGACACATTAATTTTAGCATCGTAATATATGAGTAATACATGTTAATAATTATGTAATTACGAGCGTAAAAAAGCGAACAAGGGTAAAGGGCGAATAGGCAAAACATAATTTAATTCTCTTACAAAATGTATCTGAGGAATATTTCTATGAACCTTAAGTCGATTAGTATTAGTAAATAAGTTCTTATGGTCTCTCTATTTTTTGATAGAAGTTTTAGAAGACAATAAAACGGTCCAAGGGGTATTTTGTAGTCTTTGTCACATGTTGTCATTAATTATTGTGTTGCTTACTTATTTCACTTAACATCACAAATTTGGTTGTAAGCATTAGTAATAGGTTTAGCACTATGTTCATTTGATAAAGACATAATTAATTATATATAACTAAAGTTTATGATCCTATCCCCTTGTCACGCTGTTACATTTTATGGTCTTCCTTACCTCCTAACGCGTGACTTAATTTAACGGGTGACTAATAACTATGCTCGAATACAGTACGTACGGTGTGCGTATCAGCTATATGCTTCAACATGTGGTCGATGGTACGTTTCGGGGTATCACACTTGCGGTAGTCTCCCCAGCGGCCCGCGCCGCCGCCCGGCGTCAAGGCCGGCCCGCTCGAAGCTCGACAGCATAAAGGTTCATTGCACTCGGCGTTAGCACCTGAATTGGAATTTGCTTCTTAATATTCGCAAATTATTATAAAAAAAAACCGGTTTTACTTGTTTTGATTCCATTCGATTGATAACATGTATTTGAATTATTAGGAGTCCTATAGACCCTTTTTATTAACATGTGTATTGGATACAGTGTGTTCCTTTTTACCTGTAACAGCTACGCTAATAAGCTTTTACTTACTCATAACTTTGAATTATTTGCATTACACAAATACAAACCAAGTTATGTAGTCATGAGAGAATATGTTAATGTTGAGTTCTTCTATTTCAACGACATCAATACGTTTCTTACCTTCCGCATAATAAGGATCAAAGTGCGTATCGGATATCTGTAGCACTTTGAAAGTCGGAGCCTTGTCAACAGGCATATCGAGAGAACGAACAGCTGGCTTCGGAACTGGAGGGAAGGAGACTTCCCACTCGTGGTAAGGATTGTACACATCACCGCAAGCGTCGCCTATCACAAAACTGCAAATCTCGTTAGGACCTATAGTGACGCGCTTTAATACGTATACAACCTCGCTCTGGAACGGTAAACGTTACACTTCTGTTAAATGGAAAATTATTGATAAATGATTCGTATATTTAACAATCTAAATCTCACCCCAAACAATCTTGTAATACCCTCGCATACTCGGGCGGATTGGATGTTTAGCGAAACGCAGAACTGATAGATCATTTTGTTAATTTCCTCCTTAGTTTTGCCAAGCTTTATGTAGTGTTGCAAGAGTCCAGCACCAGCTTTACAAGCCGTGCATGAAACCTTCGACATAACGGAATGTTCGACTTCATAATAAACTTGTTTTAAATTTAATAATTTTAAGGCTTTTTCAACAAACAGCGGTAAATTTGTGCTCTTATCACTATCCCATAACAGTCTAGAGTAATTTCGTTTTAAGGCAGCCATGTGGGCGATAAGCTCGGTTTCGTTTGCAGTTGGAGGCAGTTTGTGAGTGAAGTTGGAGGGTGTGAAAAAAGGCTCGTCGTTCCGAGGCTCATTCGTCCAATTCCAAGTGTCCATCGGTTGCTTCCATCTTATGACAGGACTATAACTTCTTTCAGATTCTTGAAAAAATATTGGATTACCTAAAAAAAAGGAACCTTTTACAAAATGTCTGTAGAAAAATGTTTTGAGTATACGTTACTGTTTGTGGAATAATACTTACCTAAAGTCATAAAAATTGCGAAGTTGGCAACAAAGAGTTGAAGTAGCCATGATATTCTTAAAATCATAGCTGAGAAGCGTGTAGATTGATCTGAAACAAAGATTTATTCATATTAAACATTTTGTTCAACAACATGTAAAGTCACATTCAAGGAATTACCCGCATCTGTAAATACTTAATAATACATATTTGTAAGTGGTTCCTGTAACTAGGTAATATTATAGACTAAGGAAGAAATTAACATTCTTAACGCAGTTTTTGCATTGATTTGTCCGTCACTGATCCATTAACTTGTTACTTATATTTCTTCCTTCCATTAGTATTGAAAATTAATGTCAAAGTAATTTGTGTTTTAACACCATCGACCATTTTTGTAATATGCAGAGCTAATAAGTTTTAGCTTACCTAATTATTGATAGCCTCATAATAAAGCATTTATAATGTTTATGGTACACATTGCTTACAAAAAACTTAGTCAGCAGGTATTATTTTACTACCATATGAATTTATTTTGTAATCATTATCATAAAATCCTTATGGGTACCTACCTACATCCTATATCATTTGATTTTTATAATAATTTATTTTATGATCAAGATCATAAACGGATAACTTTTATTAATATTTTATAGCGTCACGATGACAAACAATAAAAGTCACATAAAATATTTTTATATTGAACTTTCGAATGTAAGAAAGAAGTAGAAAATACCTAGAGAAAGTTCGTCAGGCACACGTATCCGTGACCTATTTTCGAATAAAGCTTCACCTGCGTATTGTTACATGATCGTGTCATAGTGAACACGATTATATTATTACTAGCTTGTGCCCGCAACATCGCCCGCTTCGGTCATGTTTACCACGGTAAGGAGTATTTGTCTGCCAAATTCAAGCTAAATCCGACCAGTGATTTTTGCGTTAAAGAGTAACAAACACACATACATCCTTATAAACTTTCACATTGATAATACCATTAGAATTATTTCGATTTTATATAAGGATAAAATAAAAATAGGCAAATGTAGAGACAATACTTTATATTAAGATGTTTTATGTTTTTTTTTTGTCTCTACATTATCGTGTTTATTATGTTAATATATTTTCAATAAAATAAAGCGTTTTATAGCCGTGTGGCACTGGCAAATCTTAAGTAGCAGCGATTATGGCTGGTAGAGCAATAGGCATCGCAGACGGTCGATCTGTAAGTGATTCATGGAGACAACTCAGTCTCTCCTAAAGTTAGCCACAGTAGTGTTGCTTCCCCAGCGGACTAAGATGGAATGTCTCGGAAAAGTATGTCTCCTTTACTACACCCTTCAGACCAGAAGACAACAACGCATTACACTGCTGTAGGTGTGACAGTGGTGCTTCCAAAGTCGAACCACAATGAGTTCTACCAACTTCAAAATTACCTTATTTATGGATTAAATCGTAAACAATAATTGATTTGAGGAAACAATAAACTCCTACTACGGGCATTGGTGACTGTATCCGTATATCGAAGAAGACATTAAGCCGTCATCAACCTTGATTATATTTATCACGTAATAAAGATATTGAACTATAAAACAAGTGTCTAGTCGTTAGATCTCTGATATTGATGTTTAGACCGGGACCGACATCGATCGACACTTATAAATGTGCAAATGAGAGCAATACGTTAGCATTCAATTCATAATTGTGATGACAATATTAATGTAGCGTGCGGGCAACGAGTGTTGCATTGTGAACACTGACATTAAATACGTTTTGAAAGCTACGCTGTTTATGTAACTATTTATTTATCGTTATGACGAAAATTTGGCTGTCATTACATTTCTTAACATTTCTTTTCACAGGTTTTCTCCAATTTCGAATCCTCATTGTAAGTAAATGTGAGAACTTAAACTCTAAGTATCTTGTGTAGATTGATCGTCTCGCGATTACAGATCGATATTGCATTTTATTAGATGATGACGCACGCATTCTATACATACTTCTTAAAGGCATCATAAATAAACGTTATAGTGACGTCTCGAGGTATAAATTCAACTTTTACTATATAATCAACGAAAACAATGCAAGCAAGTGATAAATGTATGTATGCTTAGTTCAGAAACAACGATAAATGTGTAGTACGAGTATTTATTGCTTTATTACGTTAGTGAAGATAATTATGGCGTCTTTAATTAATAGAATTATGTGGAGGAATCACGTGTTCGTTATAGTGATATGCTTTATGAGTCAGCGGATTTTACAGACAGGCGCTGGCACACGGACGTGGAGGTCGCCACTTTCTCCGCGCTTCATTGACTTTGTTGGAAAGAAAGTGACGGTGCTATCGTACACACACGATTCAACAGCATCGCGGAAAATAATTGCAATCGCAAATGCTAAAACACAAAAAGAAGAGTCGTTTCATAAACCTTTTTTTAAATTTTATTCATTGTTGTATCTAATCTTCTCTGTTTTTCACTGTTGTTTTTTTTTGACTGCTCGTAGATATTAATCGTTTTATCTTTAAATACTGATTATTTCATTTGTTAATAATTCATCTTCTGAGCTAAGTATGGAATTGGGTCGACGAAGGCTGTATAGTCCTAAGTTGAGCTCAATAGCGTTATACCTAATGGCTGTTTATAATGAGTCTACATAAGTAGGTTTGTGTAATTACGTAGAGGCGTTTCAATGTAATAGTTAAAGTTTTAATATTATTACACGAGTAACTCGTTTAGTAACAACAATAAGATATGTTATTAACTTTTGCAATAAGATCAAACATTATCACTCTTTGAGACCCAGAACACAACGCAAACACTTACACTAGTAAGTAGTAATAATTGCGGCGATTTCGTGCATCACCGAACTTGTAAAATGTGTAAAAGGATATTCACGATTACATATTCGTAACTAAAATACATAATGAGTTAAAATTGTTCCGTAGATAACATCAAAACACAAAACCCACGTGTATGTACAAATATTATGAAAGAGCAATCAATTAGTGCCCGAGTTATTGAGCACATTAGGTCACTTTGTTAATTAAATAATAAAAATCAATATAGGTTATATAAATAAGAATTTAATGATATTACATTAGAAAATAACGAGTCCATATGTCGTTAAGGAATTGAAAAATAATCATTAATGTAATATTAAGGCGTCAGGGCCTAATTTAATTATTTGTATTACTTTGCTCTATAGTGCATTATATACATAATTCTTACGTACCTATAATCCTTCACCAATGACAATGGGCACCGTGGCGACGAATGAACTAATCCTTCCTAGAAGTTATTTCATTTAATTAGTTCAAATTAATCCGTGACTCATAATCTGACTACGTTTTAATTTTGTCACAATTTCTTGGAGTTTAAATAGTTATATTTTTTTAAAATCCACCTGATGGAAAGTGGTCAGTACCACCTATGGACATTGTAAGCAATAAATTTAGAATAAGAGATCGCATCTGTGTAAAGTATACTTAGATATCAATAACGCGCTTAATATTTGCAATCATGAAATCGCAAACTATATATAATTTTTCATCAATCATATCATAAAGAATTAAAAAAAGAGTGGACGTGATGACCAAATTCTATCGGACCCCGGAAATCACGTAAATCGGACACAACATCGTGAGATGACTATTGTTTAGTTAACTTACACTGGAATATAAGTGAGTAACATAGTGACTGGACTTGGGCAAGGACACTTCGGAAAAAATAATGATTGAAAACTTTCCTTCTAATTGGTTTTAACGAAATTGAACTGAACTGTTCTTGTATGACCAACTATTGGTACCTATTGCTTTATGTTCATCTAAAAATAGGAATACAAAGTAAGTAGGTACTAGGTATATTTATGAAAGATGGCGTGCTTTATTCTTCTCTTATAAATTAAACAACTCAATTATCCAACTTATAAATTATTTCGTATAATATCTGTACTTTAATATCGTAATACATAAGGATCAATCATTTTGATTAAGTGAATAAATATAATTGAATTTATTAATTTGTCGTTATTTAATTTTATTGAATTATTGTATAAAAAGTTAAATTATAATAATTTCCACAAATAGCAATATTTAAATTTACAACAGTTAAATTTTCCCTATCAATATGAATGCAATTATTATTAAGTACAGAAGATAATAAGCAGTAAGCATTTTGAGCGTTTTTAATTCACAACTATCATCATCTCCTATCAGAATATTAAATTTTCAATAAATAATACGGTATGTTTCGTAACATATACTTTTATTTGGCAGTGAGCCGAGGATTACATCTACAACACTTTCTACCGACCATATACAGTCATAATCGATTCATCTCGTCCACTTTCACTGCGCTTGCTTTTATCCTGTATGGCTACAATTTTAACACTCATGGGTATTCTTTAGTTACCTACTGACTTTCATGTTTACGTAAGTTCATTTTTCGTTTAATACGTCCAAAAATATATGTCTAACAACATACCAAACTATATAATGCTAAACTGTGTAAACAATGATTCATTCATTTGCAATTTTGTTCAAGCATTATGAGCATTACAACATAATAAGATAATATTTGTATAATATAAATTAAATGAAATACTTGATTTGTTTATGCATGGAACCGAATATAGGAAACCGTCAACATTGAACATTAATTAAATACAACCATTAATTTTATTAAGCTCTACTACATGTAACAATGTCATCCGATATAGTTTAAGGAAAATATACGCTATGTACGTGAAGGGCAAAACATGTTTTTTGCTTTTAATTAGCAATAAATGCCAAGTAATACTAACTACATTATAGATATCGTAATAGAATTTAAACGCAGTTTGGTTTCCCGCTAGTCAGCTCCTGAGAATGAAAGAAATCGTGTCGGTAATTTACCTACTGACAAAATTTTAAATAAATAGGTTTATAGTACTAGTATTGAAGCAATGTCATAATAGGTCGATGGTCGACTTGATGCGAAGATTCGTGTCGGATCCGGTACGGATCAAATCGCGCTCCTATGTTGCTCTAAACTAGGGCTGTCAATCAATGTACGGCAAATTTGGGAGCGACGTGTTCTTTTTCGATAGAGTGCAGCAAAAAGTTACGTAGTATTTGGTTCCTGAGGTCCTCTACTCTATATAATGACTTGCATTGGGCTGTGATTGCATTTTGTGCACGTCTGGACAGCCCTGCTCTAATCTAATATTTATCTACTTACTTCAAGAGATTAGGGCATATATTTGGTAATAGCATTGACCAGGTTGGTGGGTACTTCCTAATAGCTCCTTGGGTGTTAATGAATTTATTACGGAAGTCTTTAACTCACTAAACAGAAGGAAGGTAATTTAAAATAACAGACGCCCCGATTGTTTTGAGTAATAGAGAGAAAAAACCTCACTACACTAATGATATCGTAATGATCATAGATATATCAACGTGTATCTACTGTTATTAACTTATTAATTATAACAGGCTCTATATAATTATATAAATGTACTTATGAGACATAATAAGGGACCGTGAGAAAGGTGGAATTTTCCTTGTTTTCGCTTCGTTTCTCTAGCTAAATTGATACTCAGTCGAAGAGATGAAAACACTATTTTAATTTCCAATTCTTTTTGTGTACGCTATATATGTAAGTTATGTGAAATATATGTGGTTTTAATATTTATTCGAATCACGCAGAACTATGAGCTTGTGTAAATAAATCAATGATATAGATCAGTATGTGTTGTCCTCTTTTTTGTAGATTTATTTAAATGTACAAATACATCTATATCTAAACTAATATATAATATGAGATCGTGTGTAAATATACTATATACATATATATTTGTTACTCAATCTCGCATGAACCACTGGTCCGATTTACATGAAATTTTGCATGGATGTAGCTTATTTACCTAGTCAACTTAAGAGCTAATTATCATCTCGATATTATCACTATTTAAAGATGGCGATTATTTTTATATCCCGTAGCGAAGAACGAGTACTTCAGCTATTAACAAATATTTTTATAATAAGCATTAAGTATAAGTATTAAGTATATGAACAAATCTGCAGTGTTGAGTTTACCAGTTTACCACATAAGAGACATTAACAGCCTGTAGGGCATGATAGAATATAAGATCCCGGAAGACTGTAACTTACATTTAAACCAGCTGTGAATCCAAACGGTTTGTTTAACCTTACTTATCGATGCAATCGAGCTATGTTCATTTTAACACGCAACGTGTTACGTATGTATCTACCTATCGATATTTATAACTAAAGTAGGGCAAGATCATTGGTTAATCCTCCTTTGTTAGTGTGAATGAAATATTTACACGCAATAAAATCTATGTCATCTAACGGACACTACGTAGTCTCAAATGCTACAAAGAAATGTCGTCTATACACCATGCTGTCACCGCCATGTAACCGTCTATCCACAACGGGATATAATTGGTCAAACACACAAGTAAGCAGAAGTGTTACCAATTTAGGCAAAGGTCATTTATATTATCATTTTAAGACTAATTTCTATTTGACACGTGATTTATGCATGGAAGATAGAAACACACACATCTTTTGTTGAATTACACACAGGGAAAACAAATATTTTTTTCTATTCGCTAGATTTTATTAACCATTAATCGGCTCTTAATCTACATTTCTTACAAAATGGGGTAGAAACTTGATTGTGGCGCCCCCTTTCTTTTGCGATTTCAACGAAAACGTAGGAATTTAAGTCGACAAAACACATCAACCCTAAGTAGTGTCTCTACTCTGCAATATGACGGCAAAACAAAAGGTCTTAAAAATAAATATGTATTTTGCCGCCCCTTAAATCGCACCCAAGGAGTTGACTTTCACAGCTTTTCCCACAGGCAATATATGTTACGTTACGAAAAGACAGATGCTGTCGCGGTCCAAGACTAATTTAGACTGTCTATTGGTGTGAGAGATCTCCAGAATCCCTGTTTTGATTACACATGGTTTGATTGACACAGAGCTAAAGTTATAAGGCGTAGTACTTTATTTTAGAAACTAAAAATTAAAACCCATTACAAGCGCGCACTCCATGCGCACTTAGCCGCCGTCGCTGGCGGTAATGTCAGTTGCTAATAGTCCTTTTTAAAATAACGCTTTTTGTTATAATTGGAGGTATAAGTAAGTATATATGTCAAGTAACATAAAAAACCGGGTGAAATCGCGTGGCACAGCTAGTTTACTATAAATAAAATAAAGTCGAAAAAGCAATGGAGCTAAGATAGTAAGGGTTAGGTACATTGATTACACATATATATATCACACTATCAGCGTGAAGGTGTGTTATGTTGAATTTTAATGGAATTTCAATAGATATTTCGATATTGATTCCAATTGAATCAATGTATCTGAATAAAATCAAAAAATATTTAGAGAAAAACCTAATAATAAGCTCAATCTGTTCAATATCACTCATTGACCAGAACGAAATTACCGTGACGTGGAAGTTACGGTTCGCTGAATATTGTGGATTGTGAAAAGAGCCATTACTATCCACAGTTCATAGTGTACCTGGTTTATTGATCGAGGTGAAGGTAATGTAACATTATGTACCGTAATAGTATCTCTTTTACGATAACAAGGAAGTATGTACTATTTCTATTACACTATAAATATGTCCACTTTTAAAGTCCTCTCGTACGGGGTAGATACGTAATACCTCGATGAATATATTTGATACTTAATGGTCATAGTCACCCTTGCAAAAGTGAAACTGAGTCCTGATTGGATAGATAGATGTCCTATCTAAAGTTGTCGATGCAGTGTCGGAGCGTACCGGTGACAGTCCGCTAAAGGGGGCACTTTCAGAGGAATTGGATTCAAATCTACAAATTACTGTTTTTCAAACAGGAAATTTTTGTACCGATTATTGGTGACTATTTTCTTTGCTGACTAATTGATGGTAAATTCAACTTTTCGATGAGATACTTTCTAGGCGGCACATGGCAATTCTACTCCACTACGTCGATCTATTAAAACCAAACGTAAGCAGTGCGCACGCTTGTGCTGTATCTTAGGTCATCGCCATCTTCACTCAAAGATAACTTAGTGATCGTTGGTGACAGTGATTCCACCATAATCAAACCTAAATCAAAAAGATCTATCTTCGCCTGAACTAATACATTGAAATTTTGTTAGGTAGGTAAAGTGGTAGGTAAGGTTTAGAACCACTGCATCGATGTTATTGACTAGAAATTTTAATAGTGACGTATTATATAACAGACAGAGATTATATACAAGATATATCGAAGAGTGTGAACAGCGAGGAACTGAATAAGCTATTTAATAATAACGTTTAACGCATCTTCACTGTTTATAAAAAATATTAATTTTCAGTATTTCTTTAATACCCTGTTAATACTTTTTTTTTATTTTGACAACAGAGTGACAAATAAGAAGCACTTTTTGTATCTAGTGAAAGTAGATTTTATTTCGTCGAAACCTTAATTTATTGAAAGCATTGCTGCTTATCGCAGTCACACCGGCCTAAATTAAAAAATAATAATAATAATGCAAAAATCGTTTAAAATTAATAGAATACAAAATATCTGATTTCTCATATAATTGTTTCAGGTTTTTAGAAAGCACGTATTCTAAACAGGTAATCAAAAGCTAGGTTGTTGTCACAGCTGAAAGTTCCATGAGAATAACTATACTTACAAGTCTCTTTTCATTGTTCTTCTACATATAACACTTGTGTAATTCAAAACTTGATTTTATGATTGAGGCGACTTTTTATTTATATCGTTTAAAAAAGTAGGTATAGGTTATTTGCACACTTGTTAAACGTTTCTTCGATATTTTATTAGTAACGTAAAACAGTTTTTTCCATGTCAATCAGACCTTTAAATATTAGTGATAAATATAATAACATGTGTGAGTAGATTTTGTGTGTAAATATTACATTAAATGATCATAGGAATTATAACTTTTGTGGGCGTATTACATAGAACATTCTAATTAAAATATTCTAATAGATAGTCATCTGCTATGTGTTAGTAATATTAATAAATGAGATATTATATAATTAATTATACAAAGCATTACGAAACAACTTGTCTGTCGTACAGGTTATAAATGCATGATGAATGTTGCATAGTTAAAATATTTTCTGTGTAACAGGAAGTTAATGCACTCCAATAATGCTTGGAGAAACTTAGATGGAGGTGAAATGTTGTGTGAAATGGATGAGGAGAATTTTGTTACTAAGAATCTATAAGTTTCGCCCTCAATAATTTCCCAATAATAATATACGTAAGTCCATAACCTATGCTAGCATCGCCCGTAAAGTAATTAAACTATGCATCATGTCTACACAACGGTAATTCATGAATTGAAAAGTGAGCGTTCATTCTGTGGTTTTCGTCTTTTACTTTTTGGGCTCCTTTAGTATCCAGATTCTGTTGAAGGCATACATATACCTACTTTCCTTTAGTTCATCGAACTCACTTTCTCCTCCCGACGGAATTCCCATTGTAATGTAAACGTATAGGCTCTGTTCGGAATGCTATTATATTCATTAACAGCTCCCACATATTTTTCTGTAATCCCATACTCATACAACTATTCATTTCACTCCATTCCATGTCACTTTTATCGTCGTCCAATGACATTGTTTTGGTACATTTTGATTGATCTTAGTATAAACAAGCTATAATATAATTAGTGACTCATAAAAATTTGCATTATTATAATGTGGCTGTTTAAATATGGATAAATAAATAAATTAAGCGTCTAAGTGATTAATAAAGAAATTGATACTTCATAAGCATAAGTTTTAATTATAATATTTATACCAATGATATCATTAAATTTCTTGCTGATATCAAAGTAATTTAGCATGCTTATCGATATGCTTAAACAACCAATGCTATTTTTTATTTTACATCACACTTTCAAAGTTTTTAATACGAATATGAATTACTTTTTGTTTTCTATGAAACATTACTATGAACGTACTCTATGGTGAGTTAAATCGTTACATGTCACATCATTACAATATTGAATTACATCCTAACAGTGGATCACCTGTTTCTATAAAAACGTACCATATTTGTAGGTACGTTATAATAACATTATAAGAATACATGGATTTTAATGAAATAAATGCTAAATGTTAGCCTAAAATATGGATTAGACATTATTTTAAATTAAATTCATTAGTTTTAGTTTGGTGCAATTTCAAACACACAGACAAACAGATTATAATAATTATAGAAATTTCTATTATTAGGTATCTAATCTCCTCCAAACTTGTTTATTGCAAATATAAGCGATTAACGTTCATTGTATTGTTGTTGTTCGTGTATTGTATGATATGAATGGATTACAACAGTGTGCACTGTTAGAATGGTTATAAACCTAGGCTTAATGTATGATATGTAGGTAACATGATCGACTGATGATAACACGAACATGCACAGCAAACTTCGGTCGACTAGATACTAGAGACTTAAAATTTATTAATTAATTATTTCTTAAATAATTATACGTTCAAATTGTACGATATCGAAAACGTATCATATCTGCTAACAGACCTACTTATTAGAGATACGTTGATTCATTTTGATGGTAGAGGTTAGGGGCATGACTTGGTCAATGATCGTGCGAAGATTTAATTCATTTGCTATTCAATGTTCGAGTCGCACTGGTGAAGTTATCCGTGATAAATAATAATCAGTGATGATTTCAAAGTTTTGTGCTAGCAAACTTTTACAAGTAGCAAATACGTCTGAAAACTTTTTACACATAATTTGTGAAATGTAAAGGAATATCCATTATTCCGGCACTTGTATATAAAGGTAAGTTTTATAAAAATTAAATAATAAATCAAACAAATATGTACTAACCGGTAACATTTAGGTAGGTACTCCCCTCATAGTCCACTTTTTGAGTATCCGATATAAAACGTCAGTTATATAAAACATAATTATATACATAATATACTTATGTATGGTTGTAGAAAACTTATAAAGAGCAATAAGCGCATAAACGCGTAAATAACATTTACAATTACTATTTATATAAACCATATTAATAAAACTTAGAAACATCCGATGCGACAAAACAAGACAATTGTAATGAAAATTTTTATATCCGAGACTAACTATTTATTTCAGAAATGAATGAAAAAAGAAATATCTGTTTTGATAAACGATTGTGGTGTAATTAGACGTTGTGTTTGCGACGCTTGTAAAAATGAGTCCATACTTGACCCGTCTGACCCTCGGTCTGATTGAAAGATAACAGAGTAAGATGACCTACACCGATCTAAACTTTTAAAATGTTTTAAATGATTAGGTTTCGTGGTGATTCTATCCTATATTATAAAAGTCTTTATTATTAACCCAAACCTAGCCTAACCTAACTCAGTACTTGCGTTGCACTAAATATAGCTATTATTATTTTATGTACCTATACTACGACTTTTATTCTTGGATATAAGAAGTTGAGATGGTTGAAATTACGAAGTTTTATATATTTATGAAATGAGAGCGATAAAATCACCTAAAAAATCCGAAAACCCTATGAAAATCGATGGTCTAAATATGTAACATATAATATTTTATCGATTGAATGTGATGTGATGAATACATTAACTATTTAGATATTACGTATGTTGAAATGTCATTCCAAACGATAAAGGTTAATGTTAGATGCTCTTATTTTATTACATTTTTTTTGTTTATCAAATAAATAGAAATACCGGTGCAAAAGATGAGTAAAATACCCATCATTTTTTCTGTCATAAAAATATTTTATTTTAATAATCAAGGCATTAAAAATAAATGCCTAAATAGCAAGTATTTTTTATTTATTTATTTACATATAAATTTGTGACTTAGCCGCGAAAGGATATATTTTATTCGTAATACATATAACATATGTGGATAATTAAAGAAACCGAAAGTAGGTATAAGTATTCAACAAATACTTATAGTTATATTTTCCGTTGCTACACTTCAGGTGATGATCAAATGTCTCTAATTACAATATTAATCAAATAGAAGCTTGTTCGTCAACAGACACAAAAGAAGAAGATACTTCATTAAATATTTATGTAGTTTTACTTTAAACCGAATTTAAAGAAAGGGGAGGATCATTGTTCGGTTGTATTTATTTGTGCATTTTTGAGATTCATAGTTACTAAATAAATATATACGTACCCTCTTACTTTATAACATTTGGAAATGTACTTCTACTATACAGTGGTATTTGAATTGCGAAACGTTTATTTTTATAAAATAAGAAACTGAATACGTCTTCTCTTAGTATGAAATAAACGCTTATTAGTCTATATTTGAGTGTTATTCATTTATACAAAATATTCTAATCGTTTGCACGAAAATATTAAAAATCATAACCCGCATATACTGAAATTGAAGATAACCCACATAGTTGACATAGGCATTACTAATGTTATTATGTATACATGTTAGATAAACGACAGAATTTCATGAAGGTTTAAAAAAATGAATGCTATATATACACGAGCATAAAGCATGCTTCATAAGAGTACTTTACGTGGAAAATAGACGGAGGTAGGTGTAAAATATCTCTGAATACACGGTGCTCATGTTTCACTATGAGCGGCATCGCACAAGTCATGTGTCTGGTCTGAATGTGTCTCGATCCTCGACGTCGACACACTTTCTTATTGAAGAAGTGACATAACAAGAATTTCTAATAACATAGTCGTATGACATAATAATTCTGCATAATTAACAATAAAAATCCACAGCCAATAGACATTTACCTCAATTAGAATGATGATATAGGTACCAATTAGAATTTTGACGTAAAAAAATAGTTAAGTAAATTTACTTAACTATTTTTTTACTTATGTTATTTATACGAAATAATATCAAATATTGGATGATAATAATTTAAGGTGAAAATATGGGTGAAAATATAATAATAGATATAAATATTTTTTACTTATAATATTAAAGTATTAGACTCTACATTTTCTACTGCTTGTGGTTCGAGAACAAGAACATGTCAACACTATGCACTATATAACTATGTCTACATTAATTGAAGGTGGTAGAATTGCTTGTGGTTCGACTCCGGAGGCACCACCTCCACACCTATTTCTGCCTAATAATAGCAGCGTTATGCGCTGTTGTGTTCTGGTCTGAAGGGTGTGGTAAGGCAGACATTCCATCTTAGTCCTCAGGGTGGCAACGCATCTATGGCTAACTTTATGTGAGACTTTGAATTTACCTGGGGTTGATTACAGATGCCCATGGGTAGCAGTAGCCACTACTATCAGGTGGGCTGCATGCTCGTTTGCTACTTTTATATTATAAAAAAATAAAATAACGTGTCTGCGGAATTGATTCTCAAATAATTTAATTAAGGCATGGAGTGTTTTCAAACAAAGCCATAAATGGATTATGTAAATATTATGTTTTTCTCCTGCGTCTCTGTTTACCAAGAATAGAGGTTTTCTTAATTAACTATAAACCAAAGTGTATATATGATTCTATGAAGTGTAAACTTTACTGCTATACATGTCATTATAATATAAGATAATTTTGTGAAGTAGGCTCTACAGAGCCTTTATTAGCAGATTTACTACAGTAAATTACACAATTGTGTACCTAAACACAATTGTGTAATTTACTAGCTGGCCCTACAGAATTTGTTTTGTCCTTACTATGAATTTTGAATTCGAATTTGTAAATCTGACAGTAAGATTTTTTTTATAGTAGCCTATTCCAGATAATAAAAAAATACAAAACTTAGGTTATTATGTATAAACAAAATATATTTAGCTATATATGATTTTAGACTAATAAGATCGTGGTCACGGCGAAACTCGCCGTGACCCCGATCTTATTAGTAGTCTAGTAGATTTTAGTAGTCTAAAATCTAATCTAATCCATGTAACTGGGTCGAAATATCGGCAAAAATAAGTTCAAAATCGCATATCCTAAGTACCCGTAACATATTAAAAAGTATATTTAGCTAAGCTAAATATAGATACTGGCCATTATATACTCTCCTTATATAGGTACGCTTTTTAATCCAAATTGATTTGTTACTCTGTTTTTTTGCAAAAAAAAAACAGGTTTTACAGGGTACGACTACAATTGACCAAGGTGATGGTTTTATTTACTTACGAAACATACACGCAATTTTAACACGGGTCACATTACTCACATTGCACGTTGCAATAGTCTTTAAGATTGTGATTGCAAACCACCTTATGTACTTAGGCCGTTCTACTACGTACTACGTACTAAAAGTAAACAATATATAAAAAAATACTTAAAATTATTTACAATGTCGATTTTTTATTGGAATCAATTATTTCGTTATGAAGTCGAAAAATTTTTCTACATCGGGTCCTGTAAAGGTACCTTATAAAATTTTGGGAATTGTAAGTATACCTACTTTCATTTCAGCTGAGCAGTTCTGAGCAAATTGCACTATTAATAAATAATACATAGAATATGTCCTTCTTATTTATGAATTTACAAATGATAAAACAAATTATAATGATATACCTAGTTGAAAACACAAGATAAGACTTGATAATAACGCTATAGTGTTTATTTCTTAGCTTTCTCAGATCGAGCTCTTTACTTCCATTGTCTCTATGACCTCCATATAAATAAACAACAGGACTACTTATATTCGATATCAGTACAGATAAGACATTCAATTCTACTTGTGATTCCATCCTCGTCGAAATGCGCCGTTAACCTCCTTTGGGCTCCAAAGAAAGCGGGTGCTTTAGCAACCATTGTTGACATAATTCGGATGTACTGGATATTTCTCAAGATTGAGTCAAGTATAGGTCAAGAACCTATACTTGACTCAATCTTAACAAATATCCATTATTCGTTATATGGTTATTATTAAATATTAGCGGTATTGCTAAAAAGTAGATTTTTGAAATTTAAGAATCGAAATCCGTGTTGTAGTACGAATGTCAATCAATATAGTTACAATTCTTGAAAACAGAAACTGAAATTAGTCGAGGCATTAATTAGTACTGCGATTACTAGGAACAATAAAAATGATGCGTGAAACCACTACAATTTACGCACGCAATTGATGCACTTGGCCCATTATTTATAACAAAAGTTATTTACTTATAAAATTTAAATTGATTTTTTTTTTATTTTCTTTTTTTATATTTTGATTTGTTTTAATTTAACCTACTAAATTGTGAAATTAATTTAAAAATGTAATATAGAGTAATTATAGAATTGTAAAATGTACACTAACAGTAAATAATAAGAATAACGCTAACGCATTAGGCTACTGACTTGTAATGTTAGTGAATATAATGATCAATAAATTAATTAATTAATTAACCAAACCATATAATTTAATAGAGACAATAATTATAATCACTACATTATTAGAAAAAAAAATCGTAATATAAAAGTTGTCACATAGATACTCGTATAAACTAAGTCGAAAATATAGAACATACTTAATATGCAAAATGATCACCGGGAGAGTGCAAATAGGTACTTGACCTATACTTCACTCAATCTTAACAAATATACATTATTCGTTATATGGTTATTATTAAATATTAGCGGTATTGCTAAAAAAGTAGGTTTCTGAAATTTAAGAGTGGAAATCCTTGTTATAGCGCGAATGCAAAATAAAAAGAACGCGTAACGTTTGTACTAAAGGTTACAACATTTTTTATGTCTTTAAGAAGCTTATTCATACTATTTTACACGCTTGTTTGTGTTGAATATACTCGAATACGAGAAACAATGATATTTTATCTACGGAATCCATTTTATTGTATTCAGTAAATTCTAATATTTTAAAGACTAGCTTATTCCCGCGGCTTGCCCGTTTTGATCACGTGTGGGGTGGCTGCCAAGGGTAAATGTATCAAAGGAGATTTATAGACCTACATAAATATTGGCATTACACGACATTAAAATGTACCTAATAATTAAGTAATATTTTCGGAGAGGTGATAATTAGAATTTAATCAAAAATAATAGAGGAAACATCAGGATGAGGATCTGATCACGAAAAACTGATGGAAAAGTTTTATTTATGCTGATCATGAATTTTTAGTTTACAAATACTTTGTCTTTATATATTCAATTTACCTATGTAAGGACAATGTTTTTATAATAACAATTAATCTGACCGCGAAATAATTGAACATATGTACTTAGTGGTTGAACGCGAAGATCTTGGCGTGGGTAGATATATGTAGGTA
>MOOZ01000475.1:482445-497462 GCA_002930495.1 Cecropterus lyciades | reverse complement strand
GCGTCTATGTAAAATTAATCGGTTTTTGTCTCTCCAAAAAAAAAAATCCAAAAATGACTTACGCGGTGCTAGAACTTAAACGACGATATGTATTACGTACTTAGTAAAATTATTAAAAAGAATATACTCAAAGGTTGTCTTAGTTTGGAAAATTGCAAACCTATCATTTACTAAACACACTTAAAGTATGAATACTTACTATTAGTATTATAACATTTACAGTACAGTTTCAAGTGGATAAACCAAGAAGTTGTGTTACTAGTATAGATAGCCCTACCCATACTTAATAAAAAGTAACAAGTTTATCCGAAGCTTTTACGCAAACTTTCATTTCGTTGTTTATAGTTAAACGTGGACACGAAATAAATAAAACTTCTTCTAAATAGTAAACAAGAGATATCCAAATAGTAAATAAAATAATTTTAATCAATACTCCTGTAACACGTTTTGCAAATTATTTTTGACTTAAGTATACTCAAATTTGCAAACAGTGAAATAAATCGTGCAATAATAACTAGCCTTCACTTGGTCACCCGATGTCGTTTCGACGAAGTGGAACATCTCACTGGCCTACACACGGTGCTCTTGACACTTCAATTAGATATAAAAATATTAGAGTTTATGTTATTCATTCTTTTTTACTAATTATTAGGCTCAAGCTACGTTAAGTCGAATTTGAAAATACGCAATATATAATTTAAGGTTAACACTCAAATTAATGAGGGAAAATTTATCGATTCCTGTTATTAAATCACTCGGCTCACCTTAGCAAAGTTAATGCAATTAGTTCCTCATGAAGTTTGTCCAAGTAGAAGCGAAGATTCCGCGAGTCATTCAGCAGGCATACATAACATTTCACTAGTTTTCGTGCAGTTTATATAAAAATGTCGCATTCACATACTAATTACGTTCGAGAGAAATTGCGCGGTTTACGTAGCGGCGCGCTTACGAACGGCTGTGTGCCAGAATACTGAGGTGTGTGTAGTCGAGAACTGACGGGCGAAGTGCGGGCGACTGACCACAACCGCACGCGGCGCGCGCAGTGAGAGTTGTGCTCGCCTACTGTCTGCCATCCGAGTGCCGCAGCCGCCAGTCGCACCGCGGCGAGCTGCGGGCGTCGCGACTGCATCCGCGAGATGCGGAGCGCTGCACATGCACCCATCGATACGCAGCCACCGGCTGCATATCTTTACGATTGATATAGTATACCTCTTGATAGTGAGTTCTACACGAACTCCATTAAATATAAGTACTTCAACCCACATGGGCAACCAATCTAAAGTAGCTAATTAATTAGAAAGATTAAACGCGCGACTGTGTTTAGCGAATGATAGTGTGAAATTTCTTTGTGGATTTAATAAGTAGTTTTTTATGAAATCATTGATACTTTAAGTTATATTGACGAATTATCAACAAGATAAAGTTTTTTGCAACGTATTAATTGATATCAGGTACAGATTAAAATTATTATGAAGAACTTATTTTTTTATTATAGTTAATAGTCATGTAACCAACAAAAGTATATTTTTAGCAAGTCTTATTATTTCATTATTGAGTTTTATAACACAACAAAGTTAAGCGACTTGACAAAGATCATCCTGATAAAAAAAATCATCGTAATAGAATAACATTAAATGTAATTTGTAAACCTAACTTTAAATTACACTTTACATGTATTTCAATAATTGCAGGATATTTCACTATACTTTAACTATATATTTTGACCGTTTAGGTTGTCCAGCGAGAATAACTAATAAGTAAGTAAACAAAATGTGTGGAAAGAAAAGTATGTCGAGGTAAGTTCATAAAATATCCAATAACTATTTATAATTTTTAGAATCTGTATAATAATACTCTACATAGACTCTACATAATATAGTGTCATAACTCGACAGTTTTGGCGTATACGTACGATTTTATGTAATTTTTAAGTGTAGGGCAATATATTATAAGTACAATGAATGTACGTGTAGGTATTTACAAACAAGAAAAAGAAATGTTAAGATGCAACTTAGTGACGTCTGGTACACACATGCATACAATTTGAATGATTGTTGAACACTTGTTAATTAGGTATAACGAGGGTAGCCTCTCAAAGCATATGGGGGTCGCAGCGAAAGGGCAGGTGTTCGTGCAATTGCAGACATAAAACGGCTCGCGTTACTCTTGGATGAGCACGAGAGGGCCTTGAACGCTCGCATGCCATACGGTACCAACCCCCTGCAAGGTCTCTCTCCAACCACCACACTACGAGCATTATACGTCTCTATCGCGTAATGGTTACGGTACTCAGGGTAGTGTTGGTGTAAAGTTGTTTAAACGTTGTCATAGGCAACGGTAGTCCGATACTCGCCATGCGACTCCACCACACCAGACGTGCACGAAAGCTTCCATCCGACAATATCGTTCTTAACTTTTAAATTGAATATTTACTAGTGTTGTTATATTAGATATTTTAGTCAGTTATTAGTGCACTGTATGTCATCATCGCAGTGTTGATAACAGCTGAGCAGAGTAAGTACGTAATTGTAAGGTTGTCAGATAAGTTTTAGAAAACATCATTTATATTTTATTATGTTTTCATATCATGTGCTATCCAACCTTCGTGATAGTACTAGTGTAATAAAAATATGCATAAGAGACATTTTATCACTATACTAACCGATAATAAAGCTGTAACCTATATAAGTCCTCAGGGACAGTTACGTATTTGTAATGAGACGGGTATGGATATTCATGGGCGGCAGTGACCACTTAATATTAGTTAAACTACTCACACGTTTTCTGCTACCATTCCATAAAAAAATATATTTTTTATATAACATAATTAGTAGAGATGCGCCGAATAGTGTTTTCACTGAATAACCTAATACCGAATACTATTCGGTTTAAACTTTACCGAACCGGATATTCGGCCGAATTATTCGGTGTGTTCATAAAAATTTTAAAATGTTGATTTGAGGTTTAATAATATATGCTGATATCAGGTTTAAAACAAATTGTGATTATAGTAAATATAGGTTAAGAAATAAATATGTTGAAGTTTTTACACGTTTCAAGTTGGCACCTTCTTCATGTGATTCTTTTAACTTATTATATAACATAAATCTGAAATAAGAAATTTTGTCATTTACTTATATACCTAGCATGTCGTGTAGCCAAGAAAATAGCAATACTCCTACCGAATATATTCGGCATCAAAACCGAATAATTCGGCTGAATACATATAGTGTTAAAATGATGCCGAATACGCCGAATACCGAATACTAAACGAATATTCGGCGCATCTCTAATTATTAGATATATTGAAACAATTGATGAAAATTTCACAGCGTATTGCTACATTTTTTGCGTTTGTGGCTAGTGACAGTATAAATATATGTACTATATATGGTAAACTTCATTAATTTTATCTCGTATTAATACTGCGTGATTTTCATGTGACCTTACAAATGTTTATAAGTATACAAATATATTTTTTATAAGTACAGTATTAATAAATAAAAGCTTATAAGTATAATTTTGGTATACGTACATATATATTGCTTATAAGTATAGGGCATGTGGTTTACATTGAGTTAAGATTGTTAAGTAGTCATTGAAGCTCGTAAACAATTGTAACCAAACACAAATATCTTGAATCTTAAATCATATGTATATTAGGGTGTATATGGATTCTATGATAGCTTCGTGTACAAGACTTGCCCTAAATTCGGTTCGTATTCACGGTGGTGCTTCTGTATTAGAAAAAATGTCTATGGCACTTCCTAAGATCCTATTTTATTGTATTATGTATGTTCTATGCTATTATTTAGCTTTATCCCGTGGCTGCGCCCGCTTAGGCGATGTACCACGTTAAAAATATCCTGTGATAATTCAGACCATAAACTATCTGTGTGCGAAGTTTCGTCTAAATGCAAATAGTACTTTTTGTGTGAAATACACATACATCCGCACAAACTTTCGCATTTATAAAATTAGTAAGAAACAAGTAAGAAAAACAAGATGACTGCTATTTACCAACTGTATTTTTTATTATTTTAACATTATTTGTGAAGCTTTGTTTTTGTTATATTATTGCATTAATACTTAATTAATGTAATTATTATTTAATTGCGCGTTTTTTTTGCAATTGTTGTGTTTGCGAAGAAATAGGTCAAGCTGTGAGCTTTCAAGTTAAATTAATGTTTAAATAAATAAAAACGTACAAGATTCAAGTATAACTAATAATAATAAATAATAATTGATCTCCTGTGCTAATGAAATAATCGAAATTCGGCGTCATACTTTAAATTATGAAATAATCAAATATTATTAAAATCTTTCTTGTTTCAGAACTCTACCATTGCAATATAATATTACGAAGACAATGCCAGACTGGATATAATGACATTAATCGATACTTTCAGCGATAATCTATCTTCAACTGCTGGTATCCGTACTGATTCTTCGACTAATTTAGAATCTTTGTATTGTTCACATTTATGGTCAAGTAGTGATTTAAGAAAAACAATAATTAATGCAGCCGAAACAGATTGCAAGGCGATTAAATATTGCTACACTTGTAAGGGTAAAATAAGGAATTATGTAGTTAAATCCAATGAAAGTAATTTTGATCCAAGTAGTCATTCTACTCCTAAAGGAAATTGTATAATAAGAACTGTAGAACCTCAAGTCACAGACATTTCGTATAACGATACCAACATTTCTAATTATAGTAATTGCATAGATGAAAACGCTCAACGAGAAAATCAATGCATTCCTTCTATTTCTCGACAAATAGATTCTAGTTTCCGCCAAAAATTTACAGACATATCGTTTGATTCGAATGTTGCTGAAATTAATCAACGAAGACTGAGAAAAAGCCTAAAAGGCATTGGGTGTGTAGTTAATTTTGCATTGACTGAAAAGTCATTAAAGAAGCGTACTCAAATACAAGCATTCTCTATAAGTGTTATGATTGTAGCAATTGTTGTAATTAGTTTAATTTTGGTAAATTTTACGACACCCAACTTCACTCCCGCCACTAATGTTACTAGTACAATCGTAGTGCCAACGAAAAATTTTGATTTCAACGAAACATCTTCAGCTATAGTTAGTATTTATCCAGATTTTCCGTTAACAACGGATTTTATAATTACTGAATATGCAACAACGGGAACACCTTTATTAACTACTACGCAACATAATTCATTAGTATCTAATGTCATAGCTAAGATTCGGAAAAATATTAAGACATTCCCTAAAGATGTTAAGAAAAACCAAGATAATCGGAAGCCTATAGATAATATAAATAGAGATTTATCGCCAAGATTTTGTTCGTGCCAAAGAAATGAAGTATGTATGCTAGATGAAAATACGGGAACATCGATCTGCAAACATGCTGTAGATATGGACGACCCAACAGGTAAAATAATAAATTAAAAGCTCACATTAGCTTTTTTGACTTGCTTGGATGTGAAGTTCACTGCCCTAATACCATGTAGGCACCTATTTATGTCTATCCATGCCTATTTGAGGGCATCAAAATAATCAGAAATGGGAAGAACTTTCGATAGTCCCTTCTAGCGATTTTCGACTTTTCTCGCCGACTTATTTCTAAAACTAAAGAAATATATATTCCTCTTTCTAGGAAGATCGTTTTTAATTGTCGTCATCAAATTCTTTGAAAGATTTTCTTTAAGTCAAAGAAATGAAAGTCCTGGATTGGCCAGTGTTATTTAATTTATTATGTTAATAAAATACCTTTTTTATATAGGTTGTGGAGGCCTATGTGCTATGGAAACGGAAGCCTGTCAACTAGTAGATAGATTTCGAGGGGTCCGCGTCTGTCGACTGTTGTCGCTGGTGACATGTTCCAGTAAAGAGTGGCGATGTCGCAATGGACTGTGTGTGCCTGCGGAATCTCGATGTGATGGATCAGTCCAATGTTATGACAGATCGGATGAAATGCATTGTGGTAAGGAGTATTTGGGTGCAAAATAATTAAAAGTATCACTTCTCTTTTATAACAACGAGGATAAAAATTCTTGTTTACTGAAAAGTAATAGGTAGTAGAGCTATAGTTGTTATAGTTCATATAATAACAACAAGTAAGAATACAGTAGGTAACTAAAGTTTCAAAGAGGGCAACCAGTCCACCTAATGTTAGGCGTTATCTGATCTGCTACATAACATCAGATTTAAAGTGGAACAAAATTCATTTGAAACTAATCAAATGTAACAAAATTTTATTCTATCAGATGTGATACGATGGAAAGACGTTTCGCACTAGTAGATAATAAAATTATTATTACTTATAAATTTAGGTTAGGAGCCCATCCAGGTGTTAACAATAAAAATATCTTTCAGATTGCGACTTGACGAAGCAATTTCGGTGCGGTCAATCCATATCATGTTTTCCAAACAAAAAACTCTGTGATGGGATTATTGATTGCTGGGATGGATATGATGAAGTCAACTGTACCACGGGTGTGTAACTGTTTTGACATTTATTTTACAAAGTCTTAATTTTGTTATTTTACAGATCGCTCGTTAATAAATTATTATCTTTTTTGTTTAATTTTAATTCAGTTTTAAATAAAAATAGTCAATAAGACGTTTGCCCATAAGTTCGTTTATTAAATTAATACTGTAAACTTGGAAAGTAACTTCGTTTGAAAACGTACAATGTAAACTTGTTCACATGTTTTTTAATAAAGACAAGTCGATGACCATCGGGATCCAATCTTAAGCGGGGTCGCATAAAATTAGAGTCATAATTTAATTGAATTTTAGCAAACTTAACAGCACGTATTGACACAGATCTGTATCATAAATTAATGTAAATCGTGGTTATACCGTTCAGCAGTACACAAATCTGGGTTATGAATGTTCTTATTCACAGCTAACGGGGCTTCCTTCGGCCACTTCCTCAACAGTGGCCAATAAAAATTTAGTTGTATTATTCAATTGCGTACATATCTGTGTGACTTTTCTTTATTATACGAAGGAAACTATAATTTGTGTATGATATTTTAAAAGCAATTAGAAAAGGGGTAGGTATAATTGGATATATAACAAAATATTGAAGTACAAACTACAATATCTTGCTGTATATATAAATGTCTCCTTTGATCTTAGTCTCATATAATAAGGTTGTAGTCCCTTTCAACAAATAAAACGTGGTTACATTACTCCACATCCAACTTGAACGAGCCATCTACAGTGTATGTAATTACCTATGTATTGCAAGTAAATTGCGAGTAAACTTTAATATCGATTAATTTAGAAGTTTAAATAAGATTAACCTTTACGCTCGTCAAACTACGTCATTGTTAAGTATTTTTGTCTTATTTTTTACTTTTATATTACTACCTAGGTATTAAGTACACGGATCTGTAAATAAGAAGGATTTCATATTTACAGAATGTCCAGAAGACCAGTTTACCTGCACAGATGGGCAGTGTATTGTGTCATCTCGATTCTGTGACGGACTAGCCGATTGCGGTGACGGCAGTGATGAGCCCCAAGGCTGTGAAGGAGCATGCAGCGGGAATGAAATACGGTGTACGAACAAACGCTGCGTGACCCGTACATCGTTGTGTGACGGTCGTGATGACTGCGGAGACGGAACCGATGAATTACATTGTTCTTGATATTAACTTATATTGACGAACGTTTTCAAACGATTTGTTGTTCATCAGCACTTATGTATTTATATTATTTTGTACAATATAAGTGACCTTGAATCCAAATTTAATTAAGTGTTTGAATAAATTACCTACTTATTTTGGATAAAAACATAAATGATTGTTATAAATGTTGTTTTATTTTAGTATTTTCGGTGGGAGGCTATAAAGACAACAAAAAGGGATAGGCAAATAAATTTAAGTAAAATAAATTTAAAATTGTGTAAAGTTGGTTGACAGTAGGTTAGTTGTAGAAGCAACAGTCAAAATGGTTGACTCCGCAGCAGTTTCGAACTCGAAAGTTTGAACAGTTTTGAATTATCATCGAAAAAAGAAGATTAACAAACTTTTAGAATATATATATTTTTTTACTATAACTTCATCAATTATGAAAATTTTTCATAATAACATTATAACTTTTTCAAATATCAATAATATNNNTAGCTAAATTTAATAAGCTCTATACTATTAGAAACAAAATAAAGAGGAAATATACTTTTAATTAACAATATTGAAAATATCAACCAATGTTTAGAGTATAAAAGTAGTGTACCTACAGTATACACAAATGTACTCTGTGGTACCTACACTACCTAAATAACAGAGTATTACTTTATGCTACATACTATGCTATACTATGATTCATTTTCATTTAAAATTGAAATACGCCCACATCACAATTGTGCACTATCGTTTCGGATACATGTGATATTTAAAGCTGCCACTGTTTAAAACTACCTTATTTTTTCCTATCTGAACTACTATATTAAACTACCAGACCACCAGTATTTATATTAGTTTGCCGATTTCCTATAGATAAACAAACATGCGAATGAATCATTAATTCTAATGCTGCTATAAATAAAGGTCTGTTCACATTAGGTCTGCCTGATATTTTTACCGTTACCCACTGACAAATCTTGTTGATCACATTATAATGAAAATCACTCTCTTGGTGTTGGCCTGACCACGGTAATAGTAGATACTACTAGTAGTATATACTATCACCGTGGCCTGACCTAATGTATACAAAACTCGCTCTTGTCCGTTAAGGCCTACTCACATTAGATTGGCGCGATACTGCTACCGATTGACAGATCATGCTGTTCACATTATAATTACTATCAATCAGTTGGTCTAGAGTAATGTGAACATTTATTGGTATGAATATTTACTCTAAGTACACTACTATTAAAATATGCTCATTAAATATTATGAATAAAATAAATTATACTCTTATTTATCTATACCATATTTTTTATCTGTTCAATGATGCGTTCTTTTTAGAATTTGTATTCTGTCGTTGTTGAATGAACGAATTTCTGATCCGAATGCATATAAATTGTTCATTCAAATTTCAACTTCAGTATTACCTTCATTCACAAAGTAGAAACTTTTAGGTTTGGTGTTGTATTATTTGCTAAAAAATTGAAAAAAGGTATTTATGTTACCTTAGGAGTTTAATATTCCACTTCTGTTAAGTACAGGAAGTGTTGTAGAGTAATTTTAGTTGCCAATATAAACTAACATGGCTGATAGTGACGACGAATACGATCGCAAGAGACGCGACAAGTTTCGCGGCGAAAGAGGGGCAGCGGAAGGAAGTAGTTACCGTAGCAGTGACCGTCGGGAAGAGAGAAGTCGTGGCCGAGATGAATGGTCAGAGAGGTATCACGACTTTATTTACTAGTAATATCACATAAATGAAATCCATATTCATAACCTATAAAATCTATTCCAGACCTCAACAATCCCTTGACACATCCAAAACTCCTTCCCAAATATTTAAATCCTTCAAACGATGCTCTGTTCCTCTAGGAATAAGGTATGTGTTACGCTATACTTATCCAGTGATAAAATATCAAGATTTACGTGGCATTGATATAGCAACAGTTGACATAACTAAACAAAACTGCAGTTAAGCTATATTTTATGTAAATTCGTAATGAAGCACCTGCATACCTTTTAAATATTTCCTGCAACATATTGAGAAGTCTAATTCTGGCCACATTTTTAGCAACAGGTCTCAGGTTAGGTCATTTGGTATTAGTTATATATTTGTAGTTCATAACTAGATGTTAGATGCAACCCGCATGCCTATCCCTAAATTATTTTTATTAAGTATTATTCAACCTGTTTTTATTGGGATGCCTTATAATAATTCATATAATATCAGAGATTCTTGGGCTGGAAGGTCTCGTGGAGGCCACTCTGGGCCTGACTATAGAGACTACCGTGGAGGAGCCAGCGCTAGCCGGGGCTACTCACCGGTGAGAGGAGAAGGACCACCAAATAAGAGGATTAGGCCTATGGATGACCGAAGATATGGAGGCATGCCCCATGATTCATATGGCTCTTATGGATGGGCCCATGATCATTTTGGACCTCATCCTGCACATCAAGGGTATGGACAACCAATGCCCCCTGTACCAGCCAGGTGTGTAATGCTTTTTAAAATTATATTATGTTATAGTTTATTTGACACTTGCTCATTTCTTTGAATGATTTTTAAAATGAAATAATACCCATGTATTTAAAGGACTTATAAACAAACAAACACTTTCTACACTCATAGCCCCACAGTAGGATTTTCTCCTGTGTTGTGGGTGCCATGGACACTCAAAGACGAATACACAAACACCCAGACCCAGGACAGAAATCTAAACTCATCATTCAGATGTCTGTCTGGCCGGGAATCAAACCTCGGACCCACTGCGTGTCAGAACGGTATGGTGACCGCTCCGCCACGCGGGTCGTCAAATAATAACTTATAACTTATGTACAATTTTTTTTTAAATAATAATATGTATGTGACAGGGATACTGTACTACCAATTGGTCCATCGGATGGTCATCCAACCATGATGACTTTCAAAGCCTTTTTGGCTGCACAAGATGACTCTATCACAGTGGACGATGCCATTCTGAAGTACAATGAATACAAATTGGAGTTCAGAAGACAGCAACTTAATGAATTTTTTGTTGCACATAAAGATGAAGAATGGTATGTATATGCATGTATTTGGCTATATTTTTTAACTATACCAATCGATATAAAATTTGTCTTCTCCATAATAAGGAGTCAAAACAAAACAGAGTAAAACATACAATTACAAGACATGCAGTATCCATTAAAATTAACCAGTGTGTACAAAACATTGAAAATGAATTATATTCCCTAGATTTGCAGCTACTTAAAAGATTCTAAGCAATAATTTACCATATAGAGCTATATAGTATATGCAAGCTATCAAAATCCATAAGATGTAAGTTATGCTTAGAATTTTTTAAAAATGCATTTGTTAACAATTACCTTTTTTCCCTACAGTCTACAGCGTATTCGCGTGGAATTGCCGGCCATCGTTAAGAAAATTTATTCAAACTTTGTAAAAATGTTAAATGCCGTGTGTAGCTAGATATTTCGCGTTGACCTGTAGCGCGCAATGCTACAGGTTCCGTTATTGTTAGGGGTAGGGTTAACGGTATTCCACATGTGTGGAACAGGTGAGATTGAAGTTTTACAATTTTTAATATGCCATTTTAGTTTTATTTTATGTTTCTGTTTACAATATACCAAAGGTTTATTTATGTAGGTGTATCAGATCAATTTCCATTATAGCTACTATCTTAATTTGAAAGTAAATCAGGTAAGGATTTTAAATGTTAAAAATACATTAATTAAAGTAATTAAATGAGTAAAGAAAACTATTTGATATTACTAAGTAAGTAAGCACTTGTGATGTCTTTAATTTTTTTTATTTTTGATCACCTGCATTAATACTGTTAAATTTATAAAAGTTATACTTTTGTTCATTAAGTTGTTTGAGGTCACTTTATGTGGAAATTGGTCTACTGTTATTGTTAACTGTTTGTAATAACAGTTTATTAAATCTTGGCATATTTAAACTAGAACATTTTTGTTACATAGGTTCAAGATCAAATATCATCCTGAAGAATCAGTGAAACGTAAAGAGGAACAGTTGACAGCATTAAAGGTAATTAATACTATATTAATATGTGTGATTAATTCACGCTGACGACACTGTTTTCATCTAGTCAGTTTGTGGTTGTGTCATTTATCATTCCCATGATGTTTAGAGCCATAACTCTGAATTACTTAGTTTACTTATTACATGACACTTAGTTTACTTATTACACCCTATTTATTACATGATATGTGTATACTCTCTCTCATATGTAGTAAATTCTCATATATAAAAACTGTTTTCAGAATCGCTTGAATGTGTTCCTTGATTTGCTGGCCCAAGGGGAACTTGACAAGGTATCAGTGGATGTTGACAAATCTGATAAACTCATAAGGTTGCTTGACACCGTTGTTATAAAACTTGAAGGTGGTACTGAAGAAGATTTAAAAGCTCTTGATGAGCCTGCACTACCAGAAGTTACAAACACCAATAATAAAGGTACTTAACTCTCTATAAACAAAGCTAAACCTGAAACTACCTCTAAGATAAATATGATATACACATAAATAGCAATACCCGTCATATATTTGTATAAACTAAAAATGTTTATGAAGTCCGAAGCAGGCTTCCATAGTATATAATATGTTAAGTATGAAAATGTGATTATTTCAGAAAAAAGTGACCCAGATAAAGCTGTTGTTATTGAAGATGATGATGACAAAGTTAAAGAAGAGAAGAAAATCCCAGATGACAAGGAAAATGTAATTTTTGAGTCATGTTTAATTTATAAGAAATATATATGTATATTTAACAAAATTTTAACACATTGAATATTGTGTCTTAGCTCATCATGTTTGAACGAAAGAGTTTCTTTTTCAGGAGAAAAAATCGGAGTCTCCAAAACCTACTGAACCTCTAACTATGGAGATAGATTCCCACTTGCGTCATTTACAGGAGCAAGCGAAATTATTCTCACGCTACAATTCTGCACCTGGCACTGAACCTGGGTCAGAAGAACCTGAGAAAGAGCCACGTAAGTACCCAAAATGCGCTATAAAATATTGAAACAAATTTCGAAGTCTGTATTTGGTATCAAGCAAAGATTAAAGTATGAATCAGTTTGATCCACTACCATCAAATTTATAGTAGTGTTAACTGGTGGTAGAACTAATGTAGCTCGACAAGGGAACTACCCTCCCACAACTATTTCTAATGTGGAGCAGTTCTTGCATTTTGTTGGAAGGGTTTGGTTGGCGGCTTATATATGAAGCGACTATCTTAGTCCTCAGGGTTGGAAATGCATCTGTGATCGACTTCATATAGAACCCCTGTTGAATATGAAGTTGCTTACATGTCCATGGTATGGGTGGTAGTAATCACTTACCATCAGATGGACTGCATGCCTATAAAAAAGTCCTTGAGAAAAGAGTTGTATATTCAAAATTTCCCATTTTGAAAGTTTTCCTGCTAGAAGGAGGATCACATGGTCTCTTTTCATCACTGAAAACTAAAAAAAGCTTCCAAATACATTGGTGATTTTAACTTACATAATAAAAAGTATTTATAATTTAATGCAGTATTTTATAAGGGTATTTGAGGCGTTAATCTTAGAAACTTATATGTTATTCTAGCACCACCGGGATCTTCGTCTAGCTCATCATCTTCTAGTTCGTCATCGTCCAGCTCTGAAGATGAGGGCGAATCAACCACTCGCCGTAAATCAAAATCCAAGTCCAAATCCAAATCGCCCGAAAAATCTCCGAAGCGTAAAGAAAAAACCAAGTCGCCAAGCGTTGAGAAAATGGAAGAGGCGTCTGTAAACGACAAGGACAAAGAAAAAGAGACTAATGAAGAAAAGTCTGATTCAGTCGATGTTGTTGTAGAAAAAAAAGAGTCGCGCGCATTGCACAAAACAACTTCAATCTTTTTGAGGAACTTGGCGCCCACTATTACGAAAGCAGAAGTTGAAGCTGTAAGTAATATAGTAAAACTCCGATGGCATTTATGCTCTTTATGCGGGTAAAATTCAAAAACCTTCAAATTTTTGCATTGGTATTAGTTAAATTAAGCTTGCACCTATAATTTTCAAGTTATATGTACATTAGAAGTTAATACTTACTTCTGACTTAAAAGTGCAGGAAGACATAGCATGGAAATGTAGAGTACATTTCCTTGCACTTACCTCAAAGATGCACTTTCCACAGACAAACAGCAATATTTACTTCTCAAAGATCTATCAATTTAATGTTTTTTTTTGTCGAAAAAGATATTATAGGAGTATTCCGGACTTTATCGTACTTAATATAAAAGGATAACACTGGAATTTGTCGTAATTTGACATGTTATAGGATTACTCTGGAATTTATTGATATTATCCTATTTTTGAAAAAAGTTTTTTGATGTAGATGTGCAAGCGCTATGGTGGGTTCCTTCGTGTGGCTTTGGCTGACCCGCTGCCTGAGCGCCGTTGGTTCCGCCGCGGCTGGGTCACCTTCCGTCGGGAGGTCAACATCAAGGATATCTGCTGGAACCTGAACAATATAAGGGTATATAAATAATATTTTACATACCTTTATTATTATTTTTTTTTTTATAATAAAATGTATGAGGTACAGTGTATTCATGCAGATGTTTTAATTGCAATGCTATCCAATAATCCTGTTATATTTCATCTACTTTCAATGTATAATCGAATTTACGAAAATTATTAAACTATTCCTAATTATACTTAACTCATAATTAACCATAACCCATAAAACTTCACACATAAACAAATTTAATGACAAAATAAAACCGATTAAGATCCGTTAAAATGTAATGGATCCACACTACATATCTTTTTTGCCGTGTATATCCGCGGCTACGGGTACTGATATCCGGTACATCATTAAACACAACACTATATTGTCATAAAACTGTTAATTTTAAGCCAGTAATATAATATGATCCAATATGGAATTAGTGAAATGCAACTCGACTAGACACGACGCCATTTCGTATTGTAATTTTTATTAAAGCAAGTAAAAACGTTGTACAGTTGCGCGAATGCGAGCTTGGCGCGATCGTGAACCGCGACCTGCACCGACGCATCCGCGCGGTGTCCGGCGTGACGATGGAGCGCGGCGTGCTGCGCGCCGACGCCCGCCTGGCCGCGCGCCTCGCGCACCTGCTCGACACGCGCACGCGCGTCTGGCACGACGGGCCGCGCGACGACGCTGACTCCACGCCGCAAGACGATGCCCAGGTAAATATTGCTGTGTAGTTTCGCGAGCGTGCAAGATGTCAACATGAACCGCGACCTCCGCCGTAACCGCGTCGTGAAGTGTGACCCGCACGGCACGTGCATGCGCGACTGGCACGACGGACCGCTCGACGATACTGACGAGACTGAGAGCGAGGAGTCAATGTGAACCGTGATCAGC
>MOOZ01000475.1:457723-477875 GCA_002930495.1 Cecropterus lyciades | reverse complement strand
ATCAGTATCGTATATACTTCGATATGCATTTGGTAAAAAACTGTTATTTTGATATTACAAACAGACACTTCAATTTTATTTATATGTATAGATGAGACCTAGTGATTAATTAAATCATACAAAGTAATCATATTAGCATAAACATAATTAATAATAGGAAGAATAGAATTTAAAGTTCGCGTGACCTGTGTCGATATTGTCGATAATACAATAGAATTGTTTTTGCTTTTGTGCTGCACGATCTTTATTTATTTTTGTATAAGCTTCAGTACTATTTATAGTTGCATTGCAAATCATCCGATCCGTATGTTATAAATAAATGGCTTTTTCTTAATTATGTGTTTTCATAGTGATTAGATGCAGATTTATGAGTGTAATTTCTGCATCATAATATCAATTATTTATCTTTTATGACAATTGCTACAGTAATTTTCAAGCAAATACTCTGTTAGTTAGACAGCGCTACTCGGCCGATTACAAGTACTGAATAGAACCACGGATTATGCCTAATACCGAGTAATATACGAGTACTCAGCGCATCTCTATTTGGATACTATTCTTAACAGACACGATTGTATAGCAAAGTCATCATCATCGATTAACATTAATTATTAGCGACTACACAAAAAATATATATTTATAGCTATTCGTTAAATTAAATTTATAATAGGAACAATGGTCTATGACAATGCTTCGTAATGTTTTCTTACAACACGCCTTAGAATGTGTTCACATTATTATGGCTAATATCAATGCATGTTTTATTATGATAATTGTTTAATATTTTTGGGTATAAAATGCTATTTAAAATTTATTTGCGTGAACATGTTTTGCTGATTTTATTTTGTGTTTGAATAGTTGATTGATATTTTTTAAATATCGATCTTACGATTAATGGACTTCGGATCTGTGTTAAGTAAATCCGATCTAAAATTGACACGACAAAAAAAGGACTATAATTAGTTATTTGCTGTCATTTGCCTAAACAGTGCAATATAATTATGAAAAATACATACTACAAAAGTATTCTCAAATATACATAAGTTTATTAACATATTATAATTTTCCTTATTAAGTTAACAATAATATGTTTTGAAATAAGATATTTTCATGGTGATGAAATATCTAACAGCGACATGCAAAGTTTGCGCTGTTAATCGACCCCATCTCCACCTGATTTGTCTTCGGCCATTTTTTCCTGAAAATACTACACGATCCGGCGTCCGTTACCATGTGAATGATAAATATATATGTTTACTAATCCGTCTTTTTTTATTAATTTAATTTAAATAGACATCCATGAGAATATTTAAATACATATCTCTAAGTTAGAAGGAAATACTTTACAGGGAAAATGTGGATCGGTCCCGGCCTATTGTTGCATACAACGATCTTGACTTCCCGGACAATGGTGACATATTTTAGGCTGTTACAGCTGAAAATGACATAATAATATGTACGATTTGTACTAATATTCATAATATTATTATATTTACAGTCTATTTTAACGTTTGTAAAAATTGCCTGCACTAAAATGATATAATTATGCTATTTAGTTACCAACATTAAAGTTAAACACACAAACATTCTTGAACTGATTTTGTTTACATTACAATTTCATGGCATGTTCTTTTAGATTAATAATATAGATATGGTATGATGAAGCGTAGGTTTATATCATTATAGTTCATGCTATTTTTGTCTAAAACAGCAACTAGTGCTGACAGAAATTGTAATAAATCATCGTTTTAATTTATTTGACAATTGTTCAGTTACATAGATTTGTCATTCTATTCATATTTCGTACTGTATCGTATTTTTTTCTAGGATATTAAAATATTGTAATAATCATCGTTAAATTTGTAGTAAAAAAAAACTTCCGAATATTTGTACATATTATAATATAAGTGATATTATAATATTGTTTTTATATTGTACTATTAAAGTTCGTAATAATCTGTAACATGTAATAATGCTTTTCATTTTCCTACTAACCATTTGTTGCGAAGTAAATAAATAGTTATAGTTTATACTTTCACAGTTATTTTACGCAAAACCATAATAGGTATGTTATATTGTAAGGAATTTTAATAAATTGTCAGGAAATCAAACTAATCTTTTTTCTTGATCCTCTATTATTTAAGTTCTTAACATTCCCGGGAAGCTGAGATTTGATTTCGAAAAAGACCGTTTAATAATTTTACATATTGTGTAGCTTTTTAAGTAGTGCTTTCTATTGCACTTGTGACGTCTGTATTCTGCTAAGTTCTCGTTTATAATGAGGCAAATCGTAACGCAGCGTGTGATATTAATTGGGTATAGCATTAAATATTGATTTATGTATATAGAAGTGTGTGCAAATTAAAAGCAAAGTTCAGTGAGTTATCGTAAAATGCAGCTTGAAGGACACGAATCCCTTCAATTCGAATTCCGATGTAATAAAAATATTTACGATGTGAAAAGATTTGTTGTCAGATATAAAGATGAATATTAATCAAATGTTTGCTACTCAAACAAGGATATATTTTATTATTTGTTATTTTTATTTGCTCAGTATTCATGATTGAATAAAACAGTAGAATTTATTTATTGCAGTTTCAAGATGAAGTTTGTGTACGACAAATTCTTAATTGAAAAAAAATATGATTCAGAATTAAAAGAATTGTATATACCACATATTGCTTTTTTGTTTTAAGTAAAACACTTCTGCATGATTTGATTTTGAAACTCACAGCACTCTGAGTTAATTTATCTCTGCATCTTTATAAACGAGACTTTCAGGCCTTTTCCTTGTCACGCGGGTTTGTGTCTGTGTGCACATCTGGTCCGAATGCGTACCACTTGCAACCTGTAGCTTCATAGCCACTTTTCTTGTCATGCGTACCACACGTACTCGTGTCGCGATGTTACGCGTTAATTCACGCGTGTACGTGGAATACGCATGCGAGCGTTGACCCACGTGACAGGTAAAAGGCCCTCAAGCAGATGTTATTGTTAAAGGGGTGGCGGCGCCGAGTACCGCCCAGTCATACACTACCGCGACTTGGACGCACCGCGCGAACCCGACGAGTTCGTTTGATGCAAGCACAAGCGGATATGTACACGACGCACCTCTGACACTGAGGAAAATGCCGATATATCACAACTTGACGATGTCTCGATTTTTATACTGATGTACTACTGTTTGCGAACTGAAGTATTTGTAAGAGCATTTTAGATGTTGATTGGTTTTTCTCAGTTTTACATAGTGTGAAATATTAACATTTTAGTAGCTTCGATTTTTATATCGTATATCATTTGGAGTAAGTTGATGAATTGCGTCGTGTTAACGTATTTTAACGTTGTGTTTTTTTACCGAATGGTATGGTTTATAGTTGGAATAGGTGATATGAACTAAAATTAAAACAGAATTGGTGAATAGCTTGTATTTTTAGCTAAAGGTTAAATTTGAACTGCTTCAGTTAATATGTGACATAGTTATACAAGAGTATCTTGAGTTTTCTATGTACAACATACGGAAATGGAAATTAAACGTAATATGACATAAATTTCTTTTATTTCATTTCTTACACAGACTTAATTTAATAACATGTAGCTAATACTTGCGTGTAAATAATTTAATGATATCCTAAAAATTACTTAATATTTATAGCCATAGTACTTAAATTTAATAAATTTCGCATATTTAAAAAAAAATACGATGACTTATTTCGTATACTGAATTACTTCAAAATAGCATTATTTTGAACGGTTGTAACCCATACAGGAGCTTACACGATCGTGCACTATGTTCTTCATGCCTGTCCTCTGCAGTGATCCAATCGTTGAGTAATGCAGTAAAACTTCAGCTCCAGTACGTCAGCAGCTAACATTTATAGACTAAGAACAAGGTGAAAAAAATAGTGGCGACTTGTCAAACGATCTTTACTATTACACTAATTGCAACACTAACACGTAGTCATTAGTGTCTTACTCTACAGTAAAGTCTACACTTTACACACATTTTATAACTTTTTTCGTTAGAGATCTTAGATGTATAAGTTTTCTCACGATGATTTCCTTCACCGATAAAGCAAGTGATAATTTTTAACATGCACATGATTTTGAAAAATCTATGGTGCAAGCAGAGAATTTGAATTTCGATCCGAAGACAGAGCCTGATTATCAAGTCACTAGGCTATTGTTACTTTTTGGGCTTCTATCCTAATCATAAATGATCCATTTTACGCAATGGACTCTATAACTAAGCCTCCGCTGTCTGATCGTCTATCACAGGGCTCTATCTCTTGAAACCTACCAGGTAGATATTTATATTATTCATATAGTGTGTATATTTATGACCCCTATAACTAGAAATTTAATACTTAAATTAAGAGACCGTTATAATAAAGCGAGTCCCCAAGAAGGCAAAGTATTCGGCGTTTTTTCAGTTTATTTTGAACCTTAATAAGTAAATTAGTATTTTTTATAGCTGTTACCGCGACAGTTACAAAGAAAATCTCAAAAAGAGAAATAACTAATACAAAAGAAAAAAGAAATAAAATGGAAATTGCATGGAGTCCCTGTCGGATAGTCATAATAAGAATCGTATACCTGTTCGATACCCACTTAGTCAATCGCACTTGTAGAGTTAAAACTGATGGTAGACTGGCATTATGAATATTCACCGGACCTAACACTAACCGATCAGGTATAATCTTTTCTGCGGTTTGGATTATTTTCTGAGGAAAAAATCTAAACAAGCAGTAGATAACGTGTGGCTTTTACTAATTTTGTTAATCCCATGCCGCAGAGCATCAATATCAGAGTATAAAGGCATTAATTATTTATTTATCTCCTTATATATTATATGAATTTATCTGTGCAAATAACTAATTGAATAGGTATTTAATAACAATATTAGATCCTATAGCACAACGTACCTACTGATTGCGTCATGGGAAACATAAGGTTATAAGTGTTGATTTCCATTCTGGCGTATATTTGTACTGTAGTGACTAATAATAACTGAAGGCGGTTTTTATACTGCAATAAAGTGTATGACCTTTATTTGAAACATTAGGTCCATACATCGGCACTAAGCCATTGAGACACTAAGTTTTAGACATATATTTTTATTGTGTAAGACATAATATATATATATATAAATTTATTTAACTAATTTAAATAAATTTGGGAGTATACCTGTACCTTGAGGCGTCCGCCGCATTGATTTAAAAATGACGTCACAAAGCTAATCATGCATTGTCATTTAAACAAAACGTATGCATTTCAGCTCTTCAGTCCCCGAATATTAGTTTCAATCTTTCTTGCAAAATTGCAAAATTGTTCGTGGTTCGATTCCGGAGACATCACCGCCACCAGTGGCGTAACTAGGTAACCAATGGCCGTGGGGGCAAAAAATAAATAAGAGCCCCAACTATTCAAAATCGTTATTTGACGTGTTCAGACATATTCCAGATTTGTCGTACTATTCAGAGGGGCCCTCTGAGCTTGAGGGCCCTGGGGAACTGCCCCACATACCGCCACATATTTCAGCCTCATAACGTGAGGCATCCCTACTTAGTCCGCAGGGGTTACAATGCATCTGTGATCTACCTCAGGTAACATATTAATCATATTTGGGCTTGATGACCAGATGTTTATGCGCGACAGTGGGCCAGACGCGTATTGTGCCAGGGCAGACATTGAAGGCTCTGGGGGCAGGTAGTTATTCCTTAAAGAGGAGTATACAAACTCAACTTGCGCTACTGGGAGACACGTGTAGGGGGCGTTTGGGATAAGTAGAAGCTTTTTCCGTTGGAGATAAAATTGCACAATCACAACTACATAAAATTATTAACTTTTTTCACCGACTTAAATTCTTATGTAGAAGTCGCGAATTTAACTTCTAACCCAGGCGACATTACTATAGTAGCTTCGCCACTAGTGGCTATTTGTCATCGGGTGGATTGCAGTTTGATAAGTACTTCTACTGCTACATTATTTTTGAAAAAAAAAAGACCTGGCATAATACAATTGAGTGGACGTAGGTAGGTATTTCCTATATTCGATATAGTTACCGAAGTGATTCAAGACATAATTGAAAACCAACTTATATACCACATTTTGCTGTTTAACATACTATTCTCGTGTCTTCGTTGATGTGGAATATTAATAAACCATCTAGATTCTAGAGGAAGTATATGATAGATATACCCATAAAATGTAAAAAAGTATCCTGTAGTACACCTTAACAACCTTACAAGAGTTCAACCTTTGGCGAGCTTATTTCTTTATGACTCACGAGATAATGTCAACATCTTGCCGACATATCCGTCTACATCTTAAAACTGGAGTGTACTCTAACAAGGATTTAAATGTTAAAACCTTGTACGTATAAATAAGTAATTGGGGCATTAGTCACGTGCTGCATTGACACCTTGTTATGGAATGAGAGGGAATTGTTTAAGTACGTACTTAATATAAATATAAGGAAGTAATATATGTCTCCCTAGCATTAATATAAGGAAGCTTTAAAGTTGATCTTATGTCTTTTCAAATACAACCCGATATAGTAGTAAAAACTTTACTAATTTCTCAAGTGTTAATATAATATATACTATACAATTAGTAATTAACAACATCATTCAAATCAAGCAATGTTAACATTATTTACTTTGACGTCAATAATACAAGTCGGCACGTTTAGTGTTTTTGACAACTCCTTAAGGCCAAGTATCTTCACTCTGTGTTTCTCCAATCATTATTTTCTTGATGCTGCGAACAGAAGATACCTGATTTATCTCAAAAGGATCCCTAAATCATTAGTCATGTCATTCATATTGTGCTCTTCGTTTTGACTTTGTTATAGTTTAAAAATATCAATTATACCTTAAAAATAGTAATTGTACCATTATCTATTATTGTGTCGAATATTAGGTATGTATTTTGTTGGAAACTTGAAGGTATTTATTTATTTAATTAAATTGATATTTATATTTTATGGGGTTTAATAAGGACAAACTTAAAGTAAAAAAGGTTATCGTGCCTTATGTTCATTCTCTAATAGCACGCGCCTTTCTAATAACTGATAGAATCCTTGCCTGCTTATATTTTGTGTTCTCCGAAATTGCTGTTCAAGGGTGTTATAGCGGAAAATACTAAGAATAAACTGATGGTTGGAGATTCCTAAGAAATTTATTTATTAAATTAACAGTATGGTACCGACGTCTTAGTGCCTATTCACACGTACTACTTACTATCACACCACAATTTACCGACGCAATGCTGGCAAGCTGTGGGAACGTACGAATAGATTTTATACGCTCCAGCTTCATTGCGATAAATTAAACAGGGTGTTTTTAATTGATCCATTGATTGTCTCTCGCTAAGGGTTGCGTTGTGATGTGGTCAGTATTTTCTACACTAGTGACTTGGACTCCAATCCTCTGTGATCAAACCTGTACATCTTTACAACCTGTCCACGTAGTTGCGGTTGTGGTATATGTATAGTTGGTTAAGGTATCCGATAAATTTGTAAAATCATACACAGTTAAATTATCGCATAAATAATGTCGCATCCTATACAAGACGCTTTAACCAGTTAAACAGCCTTGACCCCTTAATTGATCGTAAATTACGATCTGAGTATAGTTTTAAACGCCATTGTTATTGATGAATAAGCTTCTTTGTACATGTTTACCTGTTAGGGTTTCTCCTATCTAAACGGATCATAATATATGTAGCATTCTTTAGCTCTTACATCCTGTACATAATGTCAGGTGTCATGATGTATGTGACGAGCTACATTGTAGATGTATGTGTATGCAAATACCGGTTGGAAGACAATATAAACGGAGTAACCCAACGACAGTCCTAATAATAAAGTAATATTTTTATGTATGTGAACTCGTCGCGGCAAACAATAGCAGAAAAAATGTACTAGTCGAATTAATGCGATCCCAAACTTGGCTTTACTTGTAGGTACATATTGACGCAGGAAAACGAACTTATCGTATCTCAAAAAATATGAATTTAAGTCATATACATAAAATCAATTAAATTAAACTTAGAATAGTTTGTAAATTTGATATAATACTTTTTAGTTTAAAATTAAATGTATTACAACAGAGCTACAGCTTTAGTGTAAAGTTGCATTTTTCGAGATACGACTAGATCGATTTCCAGCGTCGATATTATTGGCAAATGTATTGCATTTGTAGTCTATTTGGTTAGTTAATATGTACCTAGTTACAAACAGTTCGTGGTAAGCATGTGGGCGCTTACCCGGATGTAGGCACATGTCATTGGATGCAGCGCTGCACGCTGCGGTCGCACGACACACGCCCTGCCCCGAGCATTGTCACGCTCAAATGTCGATTATGATGACTCGCCTGCGGCATCACCTTTTTCTACTTATTTATTGGCAGGTGCTTAGATAATTAGTTTATCACATCCTTAACTGTACGCCTTTTGCCTGCAAAGTAATAGGCATATGAAGATACCGACTTATAACAATAAGTATTCTTAAATGTTAAAACTTTACATATCTGTAATGCTCAGTAATGGAGTACGCTCCAAGGCTCCACAGTTAAGGAGATTATGCAATAAGCCTGATAGTTTTAGCATGAATGGATGTAGGGTTTCTAAAGACGTTATACTTAACCCTTCAAAGTAAGATATATTAATTTCACAAGTGAAGTGAAGTAGTAAACGAATAGGTATGCAGTTCACCTGACAGTAAGTGGTCACTGTCCCCATAAAGGACTTTATATAAAAAAGGGATTCTATGAAGTCAATTACACATGCATTGCTATTAACGAGGACTAAAATGGTCGACTGTGAGGTGGAATCCACATCCTTCCACCGTAACGGAAAAAATTCTTCACGCTAGAAATACATGTGGCGGTGGTACTGCCGAACCATAGGTACTACCAGTGAACCGGTAACTTTATTTTAAGACTTTTATTTGGGACAAATTGAGCCCCGCGGTAATACGCGCGTTTAAGAAATGTGTTTATAGCATTGTTTCAAGAGGACTGATAGCAATTGACATAGTGACGCGCGATTTCTTAGGTTTTAATTTTTGTGTGGAACCCTAATTACATTTTCAAAAATAGAATTAGCCTAAGTTACGCCTTATAATATCAGCTATCCAACAGTGAAAGTCTCATCAAAATCGGTCCAGCGGTTTCAGAGATTACCCGGAACAAACAGACATATAGAAAAAAATAGTATTTGATGTTTTGTTATCAGTATCGTATATACTTTCATATACAATTATTAAAAAGCTGTTATTTAGATATTACAAACAGACACTTCAATTTTATTTATATGTATAGATTCATTATCTCTAGATATCCGTGAAATGCAAGGACCACAGACCGCTTGCAACATCTATAAATAAAAAGTACCTAATATTTTTTTTAAGTCATCCAATCTTTTTACTATCTATCTGCCTACCAAATTTCAGCAAAATCCGATCAGTAGTTTATGCGTGAGAGTAACAAACACACATACTCGTACATTCTCACAAATTTTGGCCTTTATAATATTAGTAGCATTATCTGTAAAAAAGATATTTTAGAAATCCAAATAGGCAACCGTAAAGATCCGTGCTTATAATGTTATAAAGAAGAAAATATATAAATATACACTTGAAGTCATATATAAACAGATTTTATGTGACCCATTAGTGGTTCGATACCGGATCAGAAAGAAAAAAATGTTGAATTTGCGTACCTACTGATTAGTTCTTTAACATCTGTCTTTTGTCACATAGCACGTGATACTAGTCAGGATTCTGATAATTATATTATAAATACACAATGAGAAAATCTATTCGTTATAAGTTTACGTCCATAAATCTTCTATACTAATATTATAAAGCTGAGGAGTTTGTTTGTTTGAACGCGCAAATCTCAGGAACTACTGGTCCGATTTGAAAAATTCTTTCGGTGTTAGATAGCCCATTTATCGAGGAAGGCTTTAGGCTATATATCATCACGCTAAAACCTGCAGGAGCGGAGCACCAATGAAGAATGTTTCAATCGGGATATTTTTTTTCTAATGAGAGCTTCCGCCGCATGCGCTGCGTAAACGGTTAAAGTTTCGTAAACATTATATATGACAGAGTTGATCCCCTTTAAAAGATCTAAAAAAAGTTAGCGACAGCATATGTCTATCTTTCCAGGTAAACTCACTATACCCTTTTATATGCTATCCAAATTTGTTCCAAAATAATGCATTATTTGCGAAGTTGTTTTTATAAATATAATATTTATTGTTATCCAAATAAAAAAATAAATAAATTAGTTTTCTTTGCAGTAACTAATACGCGGGTGAAACCGTAGGGCGCAGCTAGTAGTAGTATAAGATTTACGAGGACCAATAACAAGTGCCTATGGAACACATTGAGGACACAAAGGCAAATTTTAATCGTTTCCTCAACTACTGCTTCTCTAATGAAAACAATTAATTGTAGATACTCTATATGCAAATTAATAAGGTCTTATTATAAAGAGTGTGTTACAAAGCAATAAAATTAATAATTATAAGTTATATTACTAAACATCCTAACAGTAACATTTTGAGAAGTAACGTACATTTACTATTATATGGATATACATATATTTAATTACTTACTTAAATCAAACATTTGAAAAAATGTAGAAAAACCCATTAGAATTTAGAAATTCCCATTGAATAGCATCTCGATCGACAGAACCACGAACATACAATGGAAGTATTATTTGAGATAAGAATATGAATTGGTTCGGAACGGATATAGAATTTCCCAATGACTCCTTAGCCTCGCTTGAGGGCATTTCAACGCGCGTGAGTAATAAATTTTGACTCTATCTCAATGCTCAATTACAATGCGCCGCGAAGCGCTACTTTCGGAATGAGCACGGGAAACAAAGCCAGCTACCTACGCAAACACAACTTCAAATTCGCGGTAAACACCAACAAGTTTTTTTTGTTACTTAGGCGAACGTCTATTTATGTATCGCTTTATAAAGGCTGATGGAAACAGACTATCAGCATTGTGATCACTAAGCTCCGCTGAGATGGAGCTCTCGTTTGCATTAGTGTTGACCCTAGTGACCCTGGTGACTGCTACCCCATACGGATATGGAGTTAAGGGTGGTGCATCTGCAAAAGGTCAGTTTAGAGATTATGTATTAAATAAGTAAACATAATAATAAATAATTTTCGAATATTTATTCTTATTTTAAACGTTTCTTTATAGTTCGTTTTCGTAAATGTAAAATTTTCAAAATGCTTCAGATAATTTGAATAGTTGTCCCTTTATCTTACTCTGTATCTATAACTTTATACAACGTTATTTAACTATTACGTAGAAATGTTTTTGTTACGTTATAAATAAGATTTATTTTACTAACCTACCATTTAAGGAAAACCTTCAATATAAGTAACACATTGCAATTTCAAAATGTTAAGGAGTTATTAAACATAACATTTTTTTATTTACTTTATCTACATTATGAAGTGTCGTAAACACTAATCGATCGACTAATATTATTTTCTATGTTTATAATATGAATGAACGACAGGAAAATAATAACTCAAATATATATTTTTAATTAACTTTATTAAAAAAAAAATACAGTTTCAATATATCTTTCATTTCAGCGGAAGCAAGTGCAGTAGCCGGTTTTGGCGACTTAGGACCTATTCCACTTAGCATACCATCTGGAGCAGCTTATTCTGGAAGTTTCTCGAAATCGTCTTCATCGAGCTTTGCCTCTTCTAGTGCGAGTTCCAGTGCTAGCTCATACAGTTTTAGTGGCTCCGGTGTCAATGGAATTGCTGGAGGTTTAGGTCAGAAGGGATGCTCATCAGGAACTTACAACGGAGGAGCTTTTGGGCCTTCTTTGGACGGAGCACAACAGTTTGGAAGTGCTAATGCAGTTGCTGCTGCTCAAGCAAAGGCTGTGGCTGGTGTAAGCGGAGTCGGAAGCAATAACGGCGATGGATCGAATGGGAAAGGATGCGCAACAGGCAACTGCCCTGGAACCGAAGGTACCAGTTCATCTTTAAATGGAGGTCAGCAATCCAGTGGTGCTAACGCAGCTGCTTCAGCACAAGCAAAAGCTCTGGCTGGTTCATATACACCATGTCAAGGCTCAGATTGTAATGGTTCTGGGCCTAAAAAATGTGCTTCAGGCCAATGTTCGCCAGATTCAGAATCAAAAGCTCCAAATGGATGCAGTACTGGTAATTGTCCACCAAAGACGGATAAAGGTTCGCCATCGACTGAAAATGGAATATCAACGGATTGCTCATCAGGACAATGCAATAAAGATAAGCAAGAAGAAGCCGATGATGAATCTAACGATTTTGCTGTAAATATTAACCGCGGTTCACAATCAAAATCGTCTTACGATTCAAACGGCCAATATTCTAACAAGGATAAACCTTATAGTTCAGGATCGGATTGTTCTAATGGGCAATGTGGTCCAAGTCATTCTAATCCAAATAATGCGCCTAATAACCAACATCACCCACCTGCTCCAGTAACATACTTAACTACACCAAGTCAAAACCCACCATGTACGACTGCAAGCTGTAATTATCCTACGCAAGGTAGTGGTGCACAAGCAGGTGCCTTGCCGTCAAGCTACAACGTTCCTATTCAGTCTGCAACCAATCCACCAAACCCTTACTCTCCCTCTGGCTCTGCGCAACACGGTGTACCTTGCACGTCACCAAATTGCAATTCCGCGCCATATAATATTGGCCCATCCAACAGACCCAAATATAATTTTGGACAACAAGAACCTAGTAATCAAGGAACTCCTTGTACATCGGGTAAATGTGACACTGGCTTTTCCTCAAATGTGAGGCATTCAAATAATGGCGCTGAATTTGGATATAAATCACCAAACTATTCACATGGAACCTATCCTTCAAACGCACCGTCAACTCATCAACCAGGATGTTCAGGTCCTTATTGTACACAACTTCCTTCAAATCAACCGAACTTAGGTACTTCTACCGAACCGAAGTACACTAATCCTACATTCTCAACCTTGCCCTCAAATGGACCAGACAGTAGCTGTGGAGGTGCAGGATGCAGCGGATCACCATATCCCGCTTCACCAGCAAAACCTACTAAGCCCGAAGCTCCTGCGTATACTGGCGGTTTCGGAGGTCCACCAGGAGGTATTGACACCACTCTCGGATATAACAAAGTACCCGGACATTCTTCGAATCATTATGGTCCTATGCATACATCTGGCGTAAGTGAGCCAGTCGGAACTTTTGGACCTTCTTCCACTGTTACTGGACCTTTGGGAACAACTAAACCAAATGAATTGAGCCCTGCAAACCAACATACTCCCACACGTACACCGAGCATTAGTGGCCCAACTGGAGTATTTGGATCAACTCCCACACATGGATATTTTGGTACAACTAAACCAAGTAATATAAACCCTTCCAATCAATACAATCCTGTAAATACACTTAGTAGTAGTAGTTTTTCTGGAGCATATGGATCTACTCCCACACATGGTTCCTTTGGAACTACTAAACCGAATGATTTCAGTTCCAATAATTACTATGGTCCTACACCTACACATACACCTACTACTGGCGGATCAACCGGAGATTTTGGTTATAACAAACCAAGTAGTGTACCATCATCACCTAGTACTCAGTATACCAGTAGTTATGGAGCACCAACTACTTCAACAGGCACTTCTCCAGGGTCTACCACGTACTCTGACCATAATAATGTAAACAAACCTAGCTCAATCTCTCACACTGGTAGCAGCCCTGCGTATACAGGAGGCATTGATGGTTCTATAGGAACATCGCATACAAATACTGGATCTAACGCAATCCATGGTTCCCTTGGTATAACTAAGCCCAGTGCAACACCGAATACCCAGTCCAGTCCATCTTATACTGGCGGATTTGGAGGACCGACAGGACCTATAGATACATCAAGCTCGTCTTTCGGATCTGCTGGAGCACACAAACCTAGTACTTTGAACTGTGATTCAGGAAATTGCAACGGACAACCTAACGCTAACAACAATGCAGGCCTAACTGGTCAAAAGAAACCTACTTATTCTGGTGGATTCGGCGGTCCAACAGGTCTTCTGAAACCAAATGACTTTAGTGTTCCTACAACTGGCACGTCAACATTAGGAAATACACCCTGTGCAAATGGAAACTGTGGTTCTAAAAGTACCCCTTCATCTGGTTATAGCTTCGGAAATTCATTAACAGGCGCTCAAAGTCTCGCAGGTGCGACGGCTAGTGCAAGCGCTGGGGCATATTCAGGAGGATTTGATGGACCCCCCGGCTTTTTAAAACCCTTTGACGATGGAAAAGTAAATAGTCCCGCCCATGGAAACCATGGAAGTGGCCAGTCTCCCACTTCTCATGGTGCACATCCAGATGCTACTGTTGCAAGTGGTAAAAATTCATTACCTGGAAATTCTGCTAGTGGAGCAAATGCTGGAGCACATGCTAGTGCCTCAGCTTCAGCTATTGCAGGAAGTTACAGTGGAAGCAATAACTACCAAAATAAAAATGGACCATCGGGCGGGTGCAATAGTGGTTGTGGTTCTAATCAGGGCTCTAATGGCGATGGTGCCAATTTTGGATCCCCTGAAGGATTTTTGAAAAATGGTGCAGGAGCTAGCTCTGTGGCATCAGCTAAGAGTGTCGCTGGAGCAAATTCATTCGGTTACGGTGGGAGCTTCGCCAGCAGTTCAGCCAGTGCCCATGCATCAGCTGGTGCTGCTACTAAAGGAGGTTAGTATGTTTGTCTATACAATATCTTTAAAATTAGAGCATATGTAACACAGTGAACGTGTTAGCATACTATTTTTTATCTCACTTGCACTAAAGTCTCATAATAATCAAAAAAACGTAATTCAAGTAATAAGTAAAAAAAAAAATATCGCACGTTTGCTTTTCAAACGTATTGATGATCCTATCTATTTTAGTATAAAAGGTCATTGTGTAGTGTAAGATATTACTGTAGATTATTTATATAGGTATCTACTACCAAAATACTTTATAATAAATATTTGAGTGTTTTGAAAATGACTGACTTGCATAGACGACTTAAGGTAGAATTCTATATAGAGTTCCTTACAGATGACACTTAGATACCATCGGATGGAAGAAATGTTTGTTTGTTACTCAATATTATAAAATAAATAAAATTATCTGCTACATCTGAGAACTATTTTGATATTTTTGACAATTATTTATTTATAACGTACTCTATCTACATTTTCTGTAAAATTTATATTCTTACTTAAAACTGTTATCTCTTGTTTCAGGTTACGGCAAAAAGTAAAGTGTACGTATACCAGTAGATGTAGTGTAGTAAAAAAATGATTGGTTAAAATTAATGTATGTAAAAACTATGTATGTAAAATTTACAACAAATGAAGACTTGAAAGTATTATATTAAAAATATTTCATTGTGATAAAATATCTAAATAGACTAGCTTCTTAGGTAGTAAGATAAAAAATATTATAAAAATAAATACCTTTAACTTGAATTTTTAATCGAATTTGTTTATTTTTCCTTTCCTTTTTACATTTAGTCGTTTTGGGTAGAACTTATTAACTTTTATAAAAACTAAATACGATTTTGTGTTATGACAGATAGATACAATAATTAGTTAAAGGGTTAATAGTTTCTTTTAAGGACAAATTCTACTGGTAATATTTAAAAAAGCGTGTATGTGGAATTCACACACGGCATAAGTGAAACTTTTGATGAAAAATACAAGAGATTGAGATGGATATAGAGTATCAAGAGTGTTAGGAGAATTAAAGTATCAGGAGTATTAGGTAAAAAAACATAAGGTTTATTATTTTTTACCAAACTTATTTTTTTTTTTTAATGTCAAAAATTACATTGCCATGTGTTTGTTTCTTTATCGATTAAAGAGAACTTTCAATTCAAAATATTGATATTATAACTCCATAATTACCATATATAAAATAGAGGACATGTTATATTTTTGTTTTATTCAATGTAAATATTGCTTATTAATCGTTTATTGAATTACCATACATTGCTATTGCATTTTTATTATTATTTCAACTAGTTTAAATTTCATTATAATCAAATTTCACATTTCCGAAAATCTTGCTTCGACTATTTCCTCCTTATAAATATTTTAATGATAAAGTTTCTTAATAAAATAAATATAAAGAGCTACGAAGGTGTTATAAATATATAGATGGCTGTTATTTCCTATAAGTCTAGTCAAGTATAGTGCTTAGTATGTGGCTTTAATGTCAATGTCAATTCAACATCACGATTTACCGTTTCAATCATGAACAATAAAATGCTGAATATTTAAATACCTATTATTATATTTAATATATACTAATAGGTATTAGATGCTATTATTATATATACATATTCATTTATCGAAATAGAAATCTACAATCAAACATGAATATGTTGTCTGATAGGTTTGTCATAAAAATAAAACTATTCGGATCTTTGTAAAAATTAATTAATAAACACGTTTTTACTTGAAATAATTAAAAAAACAAGACGATGAACACACATTTTTATGGCGCCTGTGAACACAGAAAATAGTACGAAATGATGAATGTTTTTGACGAATTTAAATGAAATAGACTATGACAAAAAATATATTTTTCATTTTACTATTTGTAATATTATATACACCTCTATTAACGTTGAATTAAATAAGTTTCTATAAAAACAAAAAACCCAACAGGTTAAACCGAAAAGAGAAATATATGTAGGTACATACTACATTCTGCGCTACATTTACTACTTTTGAAACCAAAACACAAAAAAAGTGAGGTTTATTAATTGGTAATTGGTAATTTCATTAAATACATCCCTGTGGAAAAAGTCTTATAAATCCTGATACAAAACAGCTAACTCGGTATCAGAATTTATCAGTTAAAAAAATATTTATAAGATTGAAAAAATTTTCTGATACAGATTTCTATAAGAATCTATCAGTTATGAGAATTTATGAGACCGTTTCCACAGGGATTTATTTTTAGAAATACATATCAAAGAAGTTCCTTAATATATTATATATTTACTTTTGAGTAAAATGTCATATTTTGTTTTGACTGACGTTATATTACTATTGCTAATATTCTATGATGAATTGAATCGTAAAAAAGTACATACATATTAAATTCCTTCTAAGAACAACTGAATCATATTTTATTTTGACGGATATTACACTAGTGACATTCAATTATGAACTGAATCAGCTTTAGAAAATAATAAAAAATATAGTTCACTTTGTTTACTATTAGAATAAATAGAGGTGGGTTGAAACTTAGAACGTTACATCAGCTGGTCATGAATTATTTATATCTAAAGTTGGTATCCGTAAACACTTAGTTGTGAACAATGGATGAGACAAGTGAACGATTATATCAGTCAATGTATGAGCTGGTTTATGTAATTTACGAGTGTGATTAGTTCATTATAATGGTTCTTCTAGTAACTTTAGTCAATTGCTTATGCAGGAGGAATTTATTTATCCGCTGTATAACAATAAACATTTAGAATTCTATTAGTTGCCATTAAAATTATTAGGAATTATGCATTTTAATAAATAGCTTCGATTATAGTTAATAGTTAACACGTTTTAGAGCGTAGAGTTTTCATTTGTTATAATATAAAGTAATTTAAAGAAGTACATAACTATGATAGAAATTTTATTAACAGAGCTTATATTTTTTTAGAATAAGATTTAAAATAAATACATAAATTAGGCACACATAAATGATTTAAGTTACAGTATACAGATTTAAGTTAATAAAATTTCCTATTGCAATGTGAAAATTAAATACGTACTCCTACCATAGTTGTATACGTATACGAGTCATAGTTGTATATGTATACTACATTCGGTCAATTGACGAATTCTTCGCACTATACGTAATATTATGATCGACTTTCGTCATTTGACAGCGGGAATTAGAATATATTGTATCCTTAAAGGTACTTAGTTTGCATTCTATCATAGCATTCAAAGTTCGTCGAACTAGAAGCACACCTACTCACTAACAATGTATTTAAGGCTAGTCAGGGCCGTTTTCATATCATACTACGAGTAATCAGTTTATATCTGAATAGTACTGAATATGAGTACCTATAATCGAATTGTAAATATCTCAAAGATGGAATGTTATTACCGCGAAGATACGAGCAAACGTTAATGTAGAATTATTATTTTTTTGCCATATTTTTTCGTATTTCTGTTAGTTTTCCTGTAGAAGTTTAGACTGATTAGAAAATTAAGTGCTTATTTAGTTAGAGTGTGAAACCTACTATTGGTTTTAATCAAATCGTGGATAGTCATTGTTTGCTTTGGATTCTAAAATTTATTGGGAGAACTTTATATAAGAAATATTTATATAGAAACAACATAAAAAGATTGGATTTCTCAATTTTTTTCCTGTACCTACTTGAAACTTTAAATTATTATGTATTTTGGACCAAAAAAACGGATTTTGTAATGTTAACAACTGAAAAGAAAATATGTTTTCTCTTTCGCCTGAAATATTTTATATGTCCCTGTCACAAAATTATGTATTACCGTATTAGACCACAATCTTAAAGTTATAAAGGTCACGAAAAATCTACAATTTTATTATGTTTTTTAGCACGAATTTTCAGATAATTGTGAATAAAAATGTTAACAATGATCGTATAAAGATTATACTATAATCCTGTATGTTATAATTTGCAGCACAGAAGCAAAATGTATTAATGTATTTTGCTTCTGTGCTACAATGTATGACTTAGTTAGTTCTGGATAATACAAAAAGTTATGATAAATAGGTGCGTTCTCAAGGTATTACGTGAGATGCTGTCATCTGGTCCTTGCTAGTTTCCTTATAAAGCTTTGTATTACTAACGAAGGATTCTTTCCAGTGGAAATAGCGCCTGTTTTTAGTCATAGGTTCTGCTTACAGTCATCGCTCAATAGAATACATGACTATTATATATTTCTATTATTTACTTATAACTAGCTATTACCCTCGAGTTTGTGCGTGCAGACTACAACACAAACATTTAACCCCCTAACCTACCCTTTGCACTAAAGATCTGAAATAGACGCGTGTTACAAACACCAATAGGAATGTCAGATTTTCAACAAAATTTCTTTCGATCAATATCAAGTCAACTATTACTGGGTTTGACAACATATAAAGCTTACCTATCCCGCATATTTCTAAAAGAAAACATCCTTAGGAGTGGAATATCAAAAAATCTTTTTAAGTAGGTAGTATTGTCCAATTACCATCGTTCTTAGTTTTGTCCCTGCGATGTTTATAAAATAGTATACCTACTAGATACATCTATAAACAAGAACTCCTTTGACAGTTTATTCCACATTTTATAATTATTTCCATCAATTATCATATTCCTCTACGCACAAGATTATTTACGGAGCAACATATTAACAAAAGCCGGTAGTGAGAAACTTCCGTGCTGTGATTGAAGGCAAGGGCCAATGTGACAATTACTTACATAGAAGAAATCCGCCTACACTTAAGCTATTTATAATTCACTTGCTAAAGTAGCACTGCTTCGGTACTGGGCAAAAATTTTTGGCTTACTCGCTAACCGTTGGAGTTACACGAAAAGTGATAAGGAATAGAATAGAATATAATATTCTTTGTTTCACACTATAATAATAAACAAAAATAAAAATAACATAAAATGTAGATACGTCGCATGCAATAGGCGGTCTTATCGCTAAGGAGCGATCTCTTCCAGACATCCTATGCATGGAATAGGGAAGAGGATTAGCGATAAAAAAGTGGGGAGTGTGTGTGAAGATAGAGAGGGGAAATATTATATAGGAGAGATACGCACGTTCGTTTTTGCCACGGACGTGTAAAATGTTGAATGAGCTTCCTCCTGAGGTATTCCCGGAGCGCTATGTCATGGGGCTCTTCAAAAAAGGTGTGAAGAGAGCTCTCCTTCAAAGCCGGCGATGCATTGGCGACTCCCCTGGTGTTGCAAATGTCCATAGGCGATGTCCATACCCATCAGGTAGCCCATCTGTCTTATCGTCAAGTTTAGATTTAAAAAAAAAAGATGGGTAACATAAACTACACTGTAATAAAAAATCGGAATCAAATAAAG